>JAKUCV010000055.1:0-28708 GCA_028386065.3 Turnera subulata | reverse complement strand
GGGGGGGGGGGGGGGGGGGGGGGGGGGTGCGTGAATGAATTAGACTTAGATACTTTTTCGAGTTAAGGACGATCTGGTTTTTGTGAAACCAAATTCTGTGGAAGATCTAGTTTTTGTGAAAACCAGATTCTGAGAGAGTGAGTGTATGATTTGAAACGACCTAAAGAATAAGATAGGGAAGAAGAGCAAACATAATATTTAGAGTGGTTCCCCCTCACCAGGTACTCCACTACCTAAAGGTTCCTTCCTTTAGGATTTCAAACACTCACTATGTTTAGGCTTTTACGGGTTCAACCATAACCTTTACAAGCTTTTACAGGATCAGCTCTAACCTAAGCTTTTCACAGGATCAGCTCTAACCAATACTTAAGTTTTTCATAGGCTCAGCGCTAACCTACCCTCAAAACTAATCCTAACTTTGAGTACTAAGAAAAAATAATTCAAGTCTTGCTCATAATCACCTCAACAAGATAACCTCAAGAGTGACTCACTCAAGAGGTACTTATAAAGGGTTTAGCACAAAAAATTCTCACAGGGTATGCTCAATGGATTCTCACAAGGTAAGCTCAATTTGAAATATAGAATCTTTCAGAGGTTTGGTTCCAACAAAAACCATATCTTCAAAGCATAGAACCTTTCAAAGTGGTTGGAACTATTTTCTGAAGTGTTGTGAGTCCTCTTATATACTTTTAAATCTTTGGGGGGAAAGTCTTCCAATGGCTTCTTGAATCTCCAAGTTGACTTGAGTTCATAATTACTCCAAGTTAGAGCCACTTCTTTATGTTAACTCCTTTGTCAGAAAGTATTGCTATTTCTGGAAAGTTTAGACCACCATCTTTGAGAGATAACATATCCTGGAATATCTCTCTTACTTGCTCTTTAATATTGAACATTAGAAATATGCGTGAGGACCACTTAGCAAGTTGCATCACCTTGGTTGCAAAGTGTTTCTATTTTCGGCAAGTTTGGACCACCAATGGGATCATCTACATAGTAGATGAGAGAGAATATTTTCTGCACTTCCTTTCAGTCTTTCTTCTTACTTGCTCATCAATTCTGAACGTTGGAAGTGGGATTTAAATGCCTGGAGGACCACACGCAAGTTGCTGAAAAAGTTGAAAGTGACAGCTCGCAGATATGGTTGCAACAAAAACCATCTTGCATGTTTTGAGATATGGTTTATCAGAAACCGTATTTCCTCCTGCAAACTTAATCAACACAAGACATATACAAAGCATTCTTTTCGAGCAGTTTGTTAATCATCAAAATTAATTCCAAACCATCACTAAACATGGTTAGTTTCACTAATTAAGCTTAAGAGGTGAATAGTCCATGTTTAGGCCAACAGATTGAGCGTTGACATTAAAAAAAATATATCTATATCATTTTAATATGTTTTTTTATATAAAAAAATTTAAGGAAAATAACACTTAAATTTACCTTAATTTTGTTGTAGCCTATCCTTGAGAAATTTTTCTTTGGACGAACTAAAAGTTTACATGTATGTTTTGCCAAAGAGTTTCAATTTCAACCAAATATGAAGATAATAATAGTATATCAAAGTACGCCTATATATATAGATGCATATATTTGTAAGAAAAAAAATAAGAAAGATCGGAGGAAATGAATGTAGCGCCTCGATTTTTCATAATTTTACTTATAGAATTTATAAATTTTAATTTCCGATTATATCCTCGAAAAATTTTGGGGAATTTATAGCTAAGGAAGTTATTTTATTTCCTTGGAAATATTACTTTTATGTTGGATTTAATCCAAAATCAGGTTTTCTTTTGGAATTTACTTTTGTGTTGTAGTTTTGGGGTAGGCCAAACATAAAACCCAACCTTTGGTTGCGTTTTGGATAAGAATCTGGCACTCTCTACTCGTTTCTTAGGTTCGATTTGGTGTTCTACGATAGTGGTTTTGTTGGATTGAATGCGGGTGTGTTAACTGTACAATGACAGATTGCTGTGGACGTTGCTCCGGGTTGTTAGGGATGAGGCTACGTAGTTGGATCCCTCCACATTTTTGTTTTTTTTTTTTTTTTGCATAGATGAGTTGGACCAAGATAGCTCGTCTGTAACTGAGTATCCATTACAATCATCAAACAGAAAACTGAGGAGCACATGTGAGAGCCTAGGTGGTTGTACTTCGGACCAATATCTCAATATCTCACCACAATAGTCTCCCGCCCAGTAATAGGAAGCCGAGCAAATAAGGCACGCAAGTGCACAAGAACACAAAACCCTCACACAAAAAAAATGATAGTATTTATTGGATACAACATATTGGGGGGATTCCTTCCTTTTACCGGAAGTTATGGGCGACCAGAACACACCTAACTATTCTAACCAGTGAAAAAACTATTATTAATCAATAATGCTAGAGTTACTAAGATTTTTCTCCAAAGAGAGTCTTACTATATTGCGTGTATATTGGATGATTTTATTAGGTCTCCACATCATCTTTGTTTTCATTTAGTATTTTTAAAATTAGAGTTTTTCCAATCACAAAAATCTTGACCTAACAATAACAATCATACTAGAGATTTTCTTACTAAGAGACTGTTACAAACAATATGTGGCATGTGTACATTTGATGATTTTATTCATATTCCACATCATCTCTTCTTTCATTAATTATTTCTACAATTATAATTTTTATTATAAAAAAATATTTTCACAAGATTGTGACAATTTCTTTCCTTTTTAAATTTCTTTTTTTATTCTCTCCTTTCTTCTATATTTACTATCTCTTTTCCTTCTATTTTTTATTTCCTTCTCCCTTTCTAAAAATTTTTCTACATTATTTTTTTCCCCTTCCATTTTTCCTTTTGGTAATTCTTTTCCTTCACCACCTTCCCTTCCAGTCTATCTTTTTTCCTTTTTTTTTTTTTACTATCCCTAGGTTAGGGTTCCATTTTTACTATCTCTATTTTTTTAAAAAAAATTAAGTTTTGTTTACTTCTTCTCTTTATTAAATTTAGGGTTTTATTTTTCATCATAATATATTGATGTGGAGTTTAACATGCACGGTAAGCTAACCTATTAATACAAAAAGTGGAAAAAATAGTGAGATAAATTTGAGAGAGGAAGGAGATAAGAAAAAATAAAAAAAGAGGAATAAAAAAATGGGAGGGAAATAGACAGTAAAATAAAGTTGAACTCTAACACGAGAAAGGAAAAAAATTGAGTAGGGACATAGGTAGAAAAAGAATTTGAAAAGAAAAGAAATCGTCAAATCTTGTGATAAGATTTTTCATAATAAAAACTCCAATTATAGAAATAATTAATAAAAGAAAAAATAATGTGGAATATAAATAAAAATATCATATGTATACATGCCACATATATTTGTAAAGGTTTCTTAATAAAAAAATCTTTGTAACTATAGCATTAATGTATCGTTATTGATACACCTCCTAAAGCAGTATCTACGTGCACGACTTCTTTACATAATGACGTGGCTATATTTCCACCATGTTGATTAAATGGTTGGATGGGTTCCAATCTTACTGTACGCAACTTTTTTTTTTAAAAAAAAAAAACTTCGTTTGGAAACTTATCTCGCAGACAATCCAAAAAATCTCTGTAAGCTAGCCATGGAAGTGAAACAAATCCTTCACATGAACAGAGGAGAAGGAGAATTGAGCTACTACAAGAACTCGCTATATCAGGTCTTTCTCTTCGTTCACATACTAATTGCATGCATTCACACGAGCACAGTGTTGGTAACTAACTTGTTCTGTTTTTTTTTTTTTTTTTTTTAGAACTAACTAACTTGTTCTTTGGTGTGTATATATATATATATATATATATATATATATATATATATATATATATATATATATATATCATCCAGAAACAAGTGATCTCCAAGACCAGGCCTATATTGGAAGAAGCAGTAGCAGAGCTACTTCATCACAACTTGCCTGCAGATTGCTTGAGAATCGTAGATATGGGTTGCTCTTCTGGTCCCAATACCTTATTGCCACTGTGGGAAATCATTGAAACCACCAACTCCACTTGCCGCAGATTGAATCATCAGAAAGCACCCGCACTCCAGTTTTTCCTCAATGATCTCCCAGGGAATGATTTCAACACTGTCTTCAGGTCATTACTGCCAGATTTTTTCGACAAACTTGAGAAAGAGAAGTTTGACAAACTGGGCCCTTGTTTTGTTGCTGCAATGCCCGGCAGTTTTCATGGGAGGCTCTTTCCTGACAATTCCCTTCACTTTGTCCATTCTTCATATAGTCTACATTATCTCTCACAGGTCGAATCCTAGACTTTGATATACAATATGCTAGTCTTTCACGATTTCTAACCTTAGGGACGGTGTGATCAGACAACTATTGGAAAGGGACTAAAATCTTGCTCATTAGTTAGACAGGTACCTGAAGGGCTTATAAGTGAATCCGGAGAACCACTGAACAAGGGAAACATATGTTTGTCCGAAACCAGTCACCCAAGCGTACACAAAGCGTATCTAGATCAATTTGACAAGGATTTTACAAGTTTTTTAAGGTCCCGCTCATCAGAGATGATTTCCAGAAGCCGGATGGTCCTGACCATCATGGGAAGCAGTTACCATAACCCTTCTTGCAAATACGGAAGCCAAATTTTCCAATTAATCGGGGCTTCTCTCAAGGAAATGGTGGATGAGGTACGAACTAAATTTGCATGTAGTTTGATATATATATATATAAACATCACTAACTGGGTTTAATTTGATTAATCAGGGAAAATTTGAAGAATCACTGCTAGATTCCTTCAATGTTCCATTATACTGTCCTTCTGCGGAAGTCATTAGGGAGTTGGTTCAAAGAGAAGGATCCTTCAACATTGATCGGCTGGAACAATATGAGATAAATTGGGATGTTAACATTGAAGAA
Organism: Turnera subulata; assembly: GCA_028386065.3. Classification (NCBI taxonomy): domain Eukaryota; kingdom Viridiplantae; phylum Streptophyta; class Magnoliopsida; order Malpighiales; family Passifloraceae; genus Turnera; species Turnera subulata. Next base: position 23,814 of record JAKUCV010000055.1, on the reverse strand, counting down.
GATGCTGATAAAGACTCGAACTTCGATAAGTGGGCTAGAGGGAGGTATGTCTCCAAATATATGAGAGCTGTTGCGGAATCCATGCTAACAAGTCAATTTGGAGCTGCAATAATGGACCAATTATTTCATCGATTGTCTTCCAAGGTTGCTGAATGTTTGGAGAGAGGGATAGGCTCGCGCCATAATCTCGTTATTTCCATGGCTAAGAAGTGATCTTTCCTTTACTTCGAATCTTCAAATACTTCACTGGACAGCCCATGTAAATAATCCATGTCAACTAGAGTTCAATTGCATGGCCTCTTGTCTCTCATGACTTGGCCATTTTATGGCTTTGAATCAGTATCCTATCTTTTAGCTACTACCAAAAAAAAAAGTCATATCAGGTCTCTCTATCACACACAGGGAGCACACTGTCAGTAATTATCAGATTGCCACCTGCGCTTTATAGAGGGGGATGGGCATGGTCGCACTAAGGGGCCAGGGAAGAGAACAAATTCAGTAGGCTTATTCTTATAAAACTAAGTCAAACTTGATGAAACTGCAAGGATAATAGTTTAGAACTTTTGTTTAGCCGTCCAAACTGACCTTGTTTGGGAAGGGAAGCATGTGGCTGCTAACTGCTACTGCTCTGATACCAACTATATTAGAAACCAATGGAAGCAAACTAGCAATTTAGAAGTGAGCAACATTGTTTAATTACGCCACGATTTAAAAAGGAATTCAAAACATATCATGGTCGGCATACATTTCATAATTATTCAACCCCTCGCCAAGGTAATAAGCTGAATCTACTTTATCCACAATACTAACAACACAAAACATTCCCACTTCGCCACAATCCATTAGTTCCCAACAGCATCCAAGGAAGGAGTTAAAAAGAAGATGTCATCAAGCCGATCATTACTAGGGGAATTGCCACCATACACCAGAAGCCCCTCTTTGCCATTCAGGGAACCTGCAGCAAAAGCACACCATCCACGAGCTCCAGGATGAGTTTCTGAACCCAACCCATCGTCCAACCTTCTCCATATGAAAGTCTCAGTGTCCAATGCAAAAGTCTCACTTGCAAATTTCCCAGCACCAAGGTGACCCAAGTCACTGGGATCCACTTCTCCCCCAGCTATAATAATGTACTTGCCAATTCCTACAGTGGAAAATACACTTCGTGCTGTTGGTTTTTCTCCACTTGTCTCCACTTGGGTCCATTTGCCATGAGCTGGGTCAAAGCAATGAACATCATCCATCTCCATTCCAGCAAAACCGTACACAACCCATATTTTCCCTCGAGCTACAGCAAGTCCAGGGCCACCCCTGCCCTTGCAACTGTCCCCTGGCGATGGATAATTTATCCAGTTCTGTTCAACTACGTCATAGCCCCATAGGTCATTAAGCCGTCCGGCAACTCCACATCCGCCAAAGATGTACACACGGCTATCATCGGATGCTGTGGAATGGTAGCTCCTGTGTGCAGGCCCAGTATCATTACTAGACAATAGTGTCCACTTATTAGTAGATGTATCAAAAGAGTATAGTTGATTGAGCTCCTTGTGTTCCCCATCTCTTCCACCAAAGACATAAATGGTTTGGCCAACCGCAGCCATTGTGACCCCCACACGAGGGGGAGGGATGTCTCCAGTTACATCAGCCACAGACCATGTCAGGGTTACAAGATCAAAGACATGGAGATTGTTGTCAACAGGGACACGGGGCGCGAATTCTCCACCAAAAGCGTAGGCCTTGTTCCCAACTACTGTCACAGCATGAGAGCTCCTTGCGCCAGGCCGTGTTCCTTTCTGGTCAAGCTGATAAAATACACAAAATGGTTTCAGTTAAACTCAAGGCAAGCAAAAGGATTTGGAGCACAAAAAAAATGTCAAGCTTATCATGTTAGACTAGAATCCAACTGTGACCACTGAACAAACCCTGCGCAATAGCTTTGATCGTTATGTTTGCAATCATATGCCCATCGGTTGTGGAGTTATAGAGATTACAAATAAAGAAGACATTTTTTTTTTGAGAACGAATAAAGAAGACATTAATTGACAAGCACCAGGAAATTTATGAAGCTTGATCTGCAACTTGATACAGAAAATTGTAGAGGATATGGCATTAAAATGAGTTTTAAGAAAGTCAACGATTAGTGACACGTCCATCTTAATAGTAATACACAGATAAAAAGTGTTTTTCCCTCATAATTAGGATTCACAAGACAAGACGGCTTCACAAGGTAAGAACAGAAGAGAAAAAACTCAGCAGACAGCCAACAATGACATCCCTGTGTTTTCAGTTTTGATTCAAAACATAACCAAACAAGTGTCCTCCTATGTCTTGATATTTCCCACTGTGAAACTATCATAAGTTAAAAAAAAAAAAAAAACAAATATTGGAGCATAACCCTTCAAGTATACATTCTTTGCAAATTAAATTAAAAACACCCATTGGTCATCACAATCAGGATTCAGTAACAAACAACGATACTGAACATGAACAATAGCATCAGCGTAATTCATCAAAAAAGGGCTTCCTTTGATCAAAGCGACCAACAAGAACTCACCACCCACGAAGCCAAAACCAAAAGAAGAAGACAGAAAGAAAAAGAAGAAGAGAACTGACCTTGACCCATCTGCCTTGTGCAGCCACCATCCTTTCACTGGAGGACAGCAGACTGTGGTCACGGGAGGATTAGTCGCTATTTTTCAGAATGAAATTTGCTTTGGATTTTTTTTTTCCAAATGGTGGCGGAGAGCTTCTTTATTTATAACGCCTAAAACGAAAACAGTAGGCTTTTGGACCGTATTTACCAAAGTGCCCCACAAGGCCTGTGTAGTTGTTGTCACTTGTCACTTGTCAGTGTCACCCTTCCTTGATTGAAAATTGAAAATAGCGTGCCGATGAGGATATTTTTGGAAGAGTCTCTGTAAGACTCGAATGATACAAAGAGGGGATTAAATATCTGTTTTATCTGTAGACGAAATTCATCTTTGTGTTAAATTTTGTTTTCTTTTGATCTCTTTGTTCTACCTAATTGGCCTGTTTTGGTCCCTTTCGTCGGAATCCGGTACAAAATGCTGATCTGGCAAGATTTCCGACACCACGTCAGCATATGTGGAAGCCACCTGTCAAGTCGAACTAACAAATTCCCGACCGGTCCGCCCACCCCAAAAACCCATTTTGGAAATTCGGTGGGGGCCTGGAGTTTGCCCATATTTTTTTCCCTTTTTTTTCCTAAAATTAATTTGTTTTAAATTTTTTATTCAATTAAAAATTATTTCAAAACTAAAATAATAACTTATACTAATTAAATTATAATTTATAATTTATTCAGTATAAGTTATTATATTGTTTTTGAATGAATTTTTAATTTAATTTTTATTGAAAATAAATTATAATAAGTTATTATCTGATTAGTGTAAGATATTATTTTGATTTTGAATAAATTTTTAATTCAATGAAAGGTTTTAAAGAAATTAATTTTAGGAAAAAAAACACAAAAAATGAACAAACTCTGAGCCCCCACCGCATTTGCAAAATGGGTCTTTTGGGTAGGCAAACCGGTCGGGTTGGTTCGATTTATTGGTTCGACCTGAGATGTGGCTTCGACATATGCTTACGTGGCGCCAGAAATCTTGTCAAATTAGCATTTTCCACTGGATTCCGGCAAGAGGAACCAAAACATGCAACCTATGGAGCATAGAGGAATGAAAAGAAGCCAAAATCTAACACGGGGATGAATTCCAACATTAGCACCCAACACTGGGATGAAACATATCTTTAACCCTACAAAGAGGCCATTAAGCCAATGACACCTATATTGATGCTCGTAAGGAGCAATTACAATATTAAAAGCACTGTGACACACTAGCAACACACTTAATCAAACCTTCTAACCTCTCCGCTGTTTTATGACATCTATAGAAGGCAATATATTGCAGCAGGTAAATGAAATATATACCAGGCTGCAATTTTTTCAAACACCACGAAGCCCTGCATACCGTGAGATCGCCGCGACAATCCCATCGAACCTCCACACCATTGAATATCAACTTGTTCCTTGCAAACCAAAGAGACCAAACTCCCGCCGTTCCAAATATCATCCACGCGGCTCCTCTACTCTTGGAGTTCTCCAACCACGGCCATTGTTGTAACTGTTATATTGTGGTGCTTTATTTGCTATCCCATATTTGTTGTAAGGTGCTTTGGAGGAGGTGTGAAGCCTATATAAGTAACACCCCCCTCTCTTTTATGTATTCCAAAATTTGTATTACATCCTCTTCTCGTAATATAAAGAGCAGACCGGAACAGTGGTACTCTGAAGACGTGGGCAATTATTGGCCGAACTCCATTATCAAGTTTCAGGTGTGTTCGTTCTTTATCTCTTTTTTATGCAAATCACCCAAGCAAGCTTGGAGATTTGGAGAATGGTGCATGTAACGATGAGGCGCATGGTGACAAAGACAAGTTTGGATATGGAAACCTCACTTTCAGAATCAACTCCAAGATTCAGTCTCACAAGAAATTTAAGAAGAGGTGGAGATCAAAGCTAAGGACGCGAAGAACATGTGCAGAAATTCCTGGAGCGCGCAGTTTCAGAAATAAATTCATATCTCGAGCTCTAGAAGTCCGATTGCTGCGATCTTGAACTCTCTGGAAAGATAAGAGAAAGTTATAACTCTTTGATGTTGAGTCCAGAAGCTGAATCTGCCGTTTTCTTTATTTAAAATTCACTTGAAGTTGACGGACAGATTCTGTCCGAAAATTCAGTTTGGATTTATTATTATTTGGGCTTTAGTTGTTTTAGTTTATTACTATTATTATTTGGGTTGTTATTTGTAAGCTTAAGTACTCTAGTTAGTTTTAGTTATATTTTATTATTTTTGGGTTAATCCAATTCGTTGCTGGATTAAAATAAAACCTAGTCCATTAGGGTTCAGGCCAAGTCAAGTCCAATTAGGAGTAGTAATAGGGGTTGGCCGACTTGGCCTACCTAGGAGCTTGTTTTCCAAAGTAAATAGGATCTTATTGTTTTATTTGACACAGACACATGATTATTGATATTTGATAATAAATTTTGAGGTTTTCTTACCTTGGTTTCTTTGCAAGATTGATGTGATTTCTCTCTTATTTATTTCAGGGATTTTATGTACTTATAAAGTAATTAATTTTCATGTGGCGTTACAAGACCCTAGTGATTATTACTCTATTGTTTCTTAACAACTTTGTTTTGTTTTGAGAAGAAAAAGATAGTTGCTGAAACCCTTTTGGTTGAATTGATTTATGATCTTGGTGACTCGATTGATGAGGAGGTGCTATCTAGCTTTGTTCTGGTAGTGTTGCCGTATCATCTTGGTAGCGGTTCCTAGGTATCAATTTCAATTATGTATCGCTTTACTTTTCAGCAATTTAATTTTGGTTCTTTTGTGTTGTGTTGTTGCCGAAACATATATTAAAAAAAAAAAGATCTCGATTGATATTCTTTCAATTTTGCCTTAGTCGATTTGTGTCATTATATTATATATATATACATATATATCAAATTGATTGCGATTTGATCCTTTGAGTAGTCGACTTAGAAAGTTTGAGTTGATTGTGGTTGTTGTTGTTGAAATCGACTATTGGCATCAATTATAAATAAAAAAAGTGAATTGCAAGATTGAGAATTCGGCAAGTGTGTTGGAAATTGCAGAAATTGTTGCTTGACTAGGGATACTTTCCGCGGGTTGATTAGGGTATCTAGTTGGGCATTTTTTTTTTCTTTCTGCTTATTTGATTACCTTAATTCTTTCAGTTTTTCTAATTGAGCAATCCATGTGTCTTATTGTTCAATTGCTACAATATTCATCGAATGGATTGTCTTATTCTTGTGTGTGATTATCTTTCTTTCTTGGAGTTTATCTTGCCTCTAGAATTTGTGTTGTCTTTCTTTCTTGTTAGGATTTCTTGACTCTTTTTTGATGTTCTTCAGGTTTGTTTATTATTTGGCTAAGTGTTACTGATCCCAAAGAATAAACAAAGTGAGATTTCAAGAGAGGTAAAAGGCGAGTGTGACATCCATTACCAAGAGAGAATAAAAACGAGCGATACACGTGAGGAATTGTTATTACTAAGACTTTCTTGCGGGTGATACATCATGTCCCCTATGCAGGAGTTGTATATGCTGCTTAAGGATCAGAATGAACGAATGGATCGGCAAATTCACAGATGCTATCTGAACCAAGAAGAATATACGAAGGAGTATCTAGCTGAAAAGGTCGATACCTTTCAAGAGAACATCAAAAGTACGGAAAACAATTTAACAAGCTTGAGAGAAGCAACTGAAAATTTTTTGAAGACATTTGAAGCTTGGTTGAGAGCCTTACAAAAGGATAGCTAAAGAGGAAGGATGAGAGCCTTGCAAAAGAGAGGAGAGTTCAAAAGAAAAATTTGAAGAGAAAGAAAAGAAAGAGGAAGTCGACAGTGAGAGAAGAAAAGAAATAAAAGAAGCATCGAAAGAGATTGTGTTAAAAGGCTCAACCAAGAGAGAGTGTGAAAAGAAACAAGTTATAATTGCAAAAGAGAGAGAGGAGAGAGTTGATTATGATGAAAAGAAAAGTTTGTTTGTACTATTGTACAAGGAAGCTTGGTTTATAGCTAACACTAACCCCTGTCTATCTGGTTTTGTTGTTGTTTCTTTGCAGGATTTTAGGGATACTTACCCTAAGGAGTTGAAGGAACATGGTGAGATAGAACTTCATTCGCATTCTACACCTTTGGCACAAGTTGTTGTCCAAGCAACAATGATGCGAGTTCAAAACTTTGGAGTAGGGGATCTTTGGTATCCATTGCAGAGGTTTGTACTAGATGGAGGAACAATTGATCTTTGTGTACTGAATTCAAAGGCACAAATGAGGATATTTAAACCTGAAGATTGGGTTTGGGTGCATCTCAAGAAGCTCAAGCAATAGAATTCTAAGATTAATCTTGGAGGAGATTGACCATTCCAAGTAATGAAGCTCATTAACGACAAATCTTACAAGCTTGATTCGCAAGGTGAGTATAATGATCATAATATTTTTGATATTGCTGAATTTCTTCCTATTGATTTTGTAGATATCGATTCGAGGACAAATCGTTTTGAGGAGGGCGGGAATGATGCAAATCACCCAGGCAAACTTGGAGACCTAGAGAATAGTGCATGCAAAAAGGAGGAGCATGGTGACAAAGACAAGATGGACATGGAAACCTCAGAATCAAGTCCAAGATTCGATCTCACATGAAATTTAAGAAGAGATGGAGATCAAAGCCAAGGACACGAAGAACAGGTGCAAAAATGCCTGGAGCGCACAGTCTCAAAAATAAATTCATATCTCGAACTCTAGAGGTCCGATTTCGACGATCTAGGACTCTCTGGAAAGATGAGAGAAAGATCTACAACTTTCATGTTGAGACCAAAAGCTGAATCTGCCCTTTGCTTTATTTAAAATTCACTTAAATTGGACGGACAGATTCTGACCGAAAATTCAGTTTGGATTTATTATTATTTGGGCTTAAGTACTTTTAGTTTTTTTTATTATTATTTTTGTTGTTATTTGTGGGCTTAAGTACTCTCTAGTTCGATTTAATTATATTTTATTATTTTTTAGTTGATCCAATTTGTTGTTAGATTAAAATAAAACCTAGTCTATTAGGGTTTAGGAGAAGTCAAGTCCAATTAGGAATAGTAATAGGGGTTGGCCAACTTGGCCTTGTGTGTTGCCGGCCTAGGAGCTTTTTTTCCTTTATAAATAGGCTCTTTAGGATTTTATTTGACACAGAGACATGATTATTGATATTTGATAGTAAAGTTTGAGGTTTTCTTACCTTGGTTTCTTTGTAAGATTGATGTGAGTTTTCTCTTATTTTGTTTCATGGATTTTGTGTACTTATCAAGTAATTAATTTGCTTGTGGCGTTACAAGACTCCTAATGATTATTACTCTATATTTGCTTAGTAACTTTGTTTTGTTTTGAGGTGATAGAGGTAGCCGTTGAAACCCTTTTAGTTGAATTGATTTATGATCTTGGTCACTCGATTGATTAGGAAGTGCTATCTAGCTTTGTTCTGGTAGTGCTGCCGTTTCATTTTTATTATTCATTATTTATTTGTCGGGCATAGACTGTGAATTATGTGTTTAATTCATCAATTGTTTGTTGTGGTGGGAAAACTACCCGAGTTTTCCTGAACAAGTGGTATAGGAGCCGAAGGTTCGTCCTTAGGGCTATTTGTTGAAATATTGAATACTATCTTTTGATTTTGTTATGGTGGAAGAAGGTACCAAAACGGATACTGGAGAGATGACATCCACGCCCAAATGGTTGAGGCTTCCGATATCTAATTTGAAAGTTGTTGTGGAGATATCTGATAGTATCGGTCATTTTGGTATGTGGCAGTGTGAGGTCCATGACTCTTTGTTCCAGTAAGGCCTTGATATTGCTAGTGAAGACAAGAAGCCTAATGATATCAGTGACAAGGATTGGGTTGACATTAACAAGTTGGCATGCAGAACAACTCGATCATGCTTGTCGAGAGAGCAGAAGTATGCATTCAGAAATAAAGTTTCTGCACACAAACTATGGAAGGCATTGGAAGACATCTTTTTGAAGAACAATAGTCAGAATAAGTTTCTAATGAAGAAGAGATCGTTCCGGTTTGAGTATCGACCAGGTACTACTATGAATGAAGACATCAATTTGCTTAAAAAGAGAGTCGCAGATTTGTTCAATCTGGATGTTGTCTATAAAGACGAAGGGGAGAAAAGGAAGGTCCAAGTCAAGAAGCAAAATTGCCAAAGATGAGTACGCTTTTTGTCATGAGAAAGGGCATTAGAAGCAACACTGCCCGAACTTGAAGAAGAATGGTAAGACTCCACAAGATGCAGACATTGCTGAATGTAAAAGTGATGTGGATTCAGACATCTGCTTGGTTATTTCACCTTCAACATCACAAGTAAATGAGTGAATTTTGGATTCAGGTTGCACCTACTATAGATGTCCCATCTGGGAATGGTTCTTTGACTTCGAAGATCTCAATGAATGGGTTGCTATATAAGCAATGAAAACCCATGTGAAATATCCGGGAAAGGTTCAATCAAACTATGAAAAATCCACAGCTGAAGAAAAATCTCATCTCTTTGGGGATTTTAGAATCAAAAGGCCTAGTTGTTACTATGCGAGATGGAATTCTTAAAGCAACATTAAGAGTATTGGTGATGTTAAATGGTGTGAGGAAGAATAATCTGTGTTACTACCAAGGTAGTACAGTAGTTGGGACAATAACAACAGTAACTTCTGGAAGCAAAAAGGATGTAGAGGGAACAAGGCTATGGCATATGCGTTTAGGACATGCTGGTGAAAAATCCTTGCGAATTCTTGCAAGAAGGGATTGCTAAAAGGTACAAAGACTTGCAAATTAGAGTTTTTATAAGCATTGTGTTCTGGGAAAGCAACAAAGAGTGAAGTTTGGCACTACTATCCACAATACCAAGGGGATTCTGGACTATGTGCATTCATATGTGTGGGGACCTGCCAAGACTCAGTCACTTGGAGGGAGACACCATTTTGCCAGTTTTGTTGATGACTTTTCTAGAAGAGTATAGGTGTTTACAATGAAAAAGAAGGATGAAGTGCTTGGTATTTTTTTTTAGTTGGAAAGGTCAGATTGAAAACCAAACAGGAAGGAAGATTAAAGTTATACAAATAGAAAATGGTGCAGAGTACACGAGTGATCCTTTCTTGAAGGTATGCCAAAATTGTGGCATAATTCGTCACTTTACAGTTAGAAAAACACCACAATAGAATGAGGTGTCAGAGTGTATGAATAAGACATTAGTAGAGAAAGTTCGATGTATGCTGTCTAATGTTGTTAGGTTAGGAAAAAAATTTTTGGCTAAGGTTGTGACATATGCTCAACATCTTGTTAACCAGTTGCCATCATCCGCTTTAGATGACAAGACCCCTTTGGAGGTATGTTTAGGTAAACCGGCTACTAATTATGATTCATTACGTATGTTTGGTTCTGCTGCATATTATCATATGAACGAATCAAAGTTAGATCCACGAGCAAACAAGGCTTTATTCATAGGCCTCAATGTTAGAGTGAAGGGATACTATTTATGGTGTCTAGAGGCAAAGAAGAGTATCATCAACAAAGATGTTACCTTTGATGAATCAGCTATGTTGACTAAGGTAAATCCAGAAGAAACTTAAGGTTCTTCACAACTTGTTGAGCGTATTCCAAAGCATGTGGAGTTTGACCATACTAAGATGATTCCAACAATAAGTACCAGTTGTGATTCTTCATTATTAGAAGGAGAGTCAGATGGAGAGGAGATTCCGTCTCAAGAACCTTCATAGCAGATGGATTCAATTGTCGTTCAAAAAATAAGACGAGAAATTTGAAAACCAGAATGTCTTATTGAAATAGTGGCCTATACACTTATAGTCATTGATGATGTTCCTTCTACTTTTTCAGAAGTCACTCGAAGTTTCGAAAGTAGCAGATAGAAAGATGCAATGGAAGAAGAGATGGAATATCTTCAGAAGAACAAGACATGGAAGTTGACACAACTACCAAAGAAAAAGAAGGCAATTGGATGCAAATGGGTATTTGCTAAAAAAGAAGGATTTCCAGAAAAGAATAATGTTCTCTACAAGGAAAGATTGGTGGCTAAAGGCTACGCTTAGAAGGAGAGAATTGATTATAATGAGATATTTTCTTCAATTGTTAAACATTCCTCCATTAGAATTTTGTTGGCCTTGGTACCGCAGTTGAATTTTGAGCTAGCTCAACTGGATGTGAAGACCGCGTTCTTACACAAGTGACTTAAAAGAGAAAATCTATGTGCCTCAGCCAGATGGATACACAGCTGCTGGCAAAGAAAATTGGGTGTAAACTAGATAAGTCGTTGTACGGTTTGAAGCAATCACCAAGATAGTGGTACAAACGGTTTGACCAGTTTATGATGGGCCAGAAGTATACAAGAACCAAATACGATCGTTGTGTATATTTGAGCAGACTTCAAGATGGGCCCTACATCTACCTACTCTAATACGTGGATGATATATTGATAGCAGTAAAGAGCCAAGTTAAAATTGACAAGTTAAAGGTTTAGTTGAGTAAAGAGTTCGACATGAAGGATTTGGAAGAAGCTAAAAAGATTCTCAACTGGAGATAAATAGAGACATAGGGAGAGGCAAGCTTTGGCTCACACAGAAGTAGTATTTGAAGAAAGTACTACAACGTTTTGGGATGAAGAAAGAGTCAAAACCTGTAGGTGCTCCGCTTGCTCCTCATTTGAAACTTAGCAGCCAGTTATCTCCACAGACTGATGAAGAACGAGAATATATGGCAAAAGTCCCATATGGTAATGCAGTTGGAAGCTTGATATATTGATACGGCAACAACCCAGAATCAACACTAGAATCACCTCCGTCTCAATCTGATTGTCCCAATCTTCAATCTCAATCAAATTGATGTCTATTCCACCCTTCACCTCTTAATCAGCAAGGATTAGACAAAGAATTTAATGAATCTATTCTTCACCTCCTAAACAGCAAGGGATATGCAATAAAGATACTAGAAACACAAGAATTAGAATTAACGCCACAAGTAAGAATTACTTGATAAGTAAACCACTACTAGAAATCAGCATTTTAGCGAGGGATTTTTGCGAGGGATTTCTGACCCTCACAATTGCGACGACATTTGCGAGGGATTTCTTTGTACTGATGTTGTGTCGGATTTTGTGAGGGAATTATTCCTTCGCAAAAATATAGTGACGGTTTCAGCGAGGGATTCAAAAATCCCTCACAATTTTTGCCCGCGCCAAAGACCCGCCTTTTTTTGTGAGGGATATTTCCGTCGCTATTTGTGAGGGAAAAATAAATCCCTCGCAAAGAATGGATGAAAAATTCCCGGCAAAAAAATCCACTACCCGCCAAGTTTTGCGTGGGATTTTTCCGTCACTATTGTGAGGGAAAAGTAACCCCTCGCTAAGTTGTGACGGGAAACAATCCCTCACTAATGTTGGAAAAAAATCTCCCAGTTTTGTGAAGGAATTTTCCCGTCTTTATTGTGAGGGAAAAGTAATCCCTCGCTAAGTTGTGAGGGAAAAGAAAGCCCTCGCTAAATTGTGACGGAAAACAATCCCTCACTAACATTGGAAAAAGTCCCTAGTTTTGTGAGGGATTTTTCCGTCACTATTGTGAGGGAAACAAATCCCCTAGCCAATAATGAACGAAAAATTCCCAACAGAAACCACATACCCGCCAAGTTTTGCGAGAGACTTGTCCGTCACCTTGTGAGGGAAAATAATCCCTCGCTAATTTGTGATGGAAAAATAATCCCTCGCTAATATTGAAAAAATTCCAAGTTTTGTGAGGGATTGCTTTCCGTTAGTATTGCGAGGAAAAAATAATCCCTCACTAAATTGTGGAGGAAAAATAAACCCTCACTAGTAGTAAAAAAAAATACACCGAATTTCGAAAGGGATTTTTCCCTCACAAATTAGCGAGGGATTTTTCCCTCACAAATTAGCGAGGGATTATTTTTCCCTCACAAATAAATACTTGACGTATTTTCATCAAAGAGGACTTGAGGTATGAAAAAATATTTGTATCTTGTAAAAAAAATGCTAAAAAGGTAATAATTAGAAATGCGTTGGTCTTGGTTCCTTGCTCCTTCCTCAATCGAGTCGATTGAGGAAGGAGCAGCGGGCCATGACCAATTCACACTTAACACCCATACACCAAGTCGCCATCACTTTCCTCTCACTCCTCGTTCCTTCCTCAATCGACTATGATGAGCACAGGTTCATCAGGTGGAGATGCCGACGCTTGGTCTTAAAAAGGGTTTGGTTTTATTAAAAACAACTTGTTTATTTTGATAACACATTACAATAGAGAAGAAGTACTCTATGAAGTTACTTGCTTCTCTAGATCCTTTACATGTTTACGCATATTCTTGATCTGAGAGGAGAGTCCCATACAAGCCAATTCGATCTGCATCACCGCAGTGTTGACCTGCTTCAGGGAAGCATTCAGGAGCTCTAATGTCTTCATCAGTGTACTGCTATGAGCAACTGCTTTGCCCTTTTGATCACCGGTATCCTTGCGACCGGAAGGTCCTTCCTTGGTAATCGGCTTCTTTCGATGTTTTCGGGATATGACTATATCTTCTATACGACCAGGGATGCTCATCCGCTTGCGACGTTTCTTCGGCTCTTCTTCATCATCGAAATAACTAAGGAGAGCAGCAGCACCAGTATAACTTAACTCCTGTGAATCAGAGGTAGTTCTAGTTCTTAGTGTTGGGTCCATGGTTCGAGATATGCTTTGCCAGGCTGTGAGGTCGGTTTTTATAAGAGGACAAGATGATGCATAAGGGTATATATGAGATTTCATGCTAGGTACAGTAGACAGGATGAGGAGTATACGAGAAGATTGTTGATGTAAGACGAGTGGTGTGACGACTGAATTAAATTAAATGAAGGCTGCCAAAACTCTAAACAAAATTAAATTTATATGTAAAAAAAGTTATCATAAACTAAGTTAATAAACTATAGTAGACCTTTTATTATTTTTATTTCAGTAATTTGAATTATATAAAATAAAGATTTCATGTAATCTTATTTATTGTAATATTAAATACTATATAATATTTTTTAAACTTTTTTGTCACTTTTTCATGAAAATATTTCATAATCTTCTTTTTTGATACTTTCTTCCTTTCTATATATTTAAAATTTTATTTATAATTATTTTCTATACTTAAATTTCTTTTTCACTCTGGTTAGTATTTTTACTTTAGAATATTTTTTTTTTCTCTTTCTGAAAGTTATATTAAATTTGCATTCCTAAATGGCGTCGTTTTAGACACCAGGAAACCCTTAGGATTGACCTAGGTATAAAATCATCTCTTCTTCCCTTTCTCCTCACATTTTCCATCTCCTTCCCTCTCTTCCGCCCGAGCCGTCTTTCCTCTCTCTCCCTAATGTTCATCTCTTCTTCTCCCTCCCCAAACCCTCGCCGGCATACTCAACACCCATATACCAGTTAGCCGTCACCCTCCTCCTCCTTACTTTTAACATCTCTGTCCGATTGAGCATCGATGCGGGAGTCCTCTTCATCTTTTTGTTTTGATGTTTTACAAGCGACGGATCGAGGACGGATCTGTGTAGATCCAAGTTCGTGGGTTGGATTCGAAACAAGTTTTTGTTGGTTTTCATTCCGGTGAGTTCTCCAACTACTGTTGGGTACTTTTTACATGTTAGAATCGTTCCAGTGTTGAATTAATGTTGTTTTGTGGCTATTTTGGTGTTAACAGCGAAGTGGTAGCGAATTTTGGGTTTGGTTAGTGATTGATGGCGAGTTAAACGGAATCCGGTTAAGCTTATCCTTTGATTTTGTTCTTTTTATTTTACTGGTTCTTGCCTTTTATCGGTTTCCGGTTAATGTTTAGAATCTTATTTTTTTTCATTTTGTCTAATTGTATGTTTGTTTTCCTCTGATTTGATTTTTTTTTTTTAATTTTGCAGGATGTTGTTGGCTTCGTCTTCAATTTTTACTTTGTAATTTCTTTGTATTTTTTCCCACCATTGTATTCTGTATATATTTTGTGTTGTTTCCCAGTTGTAATCGAAATTTCGTTCAATGAAAAGAAATGTGCATTTTCATAATTATTTCATTTGTTATTCATGTACTTAATGCAATAGCAATAATTATTGAGTAATTATGTCATTGTTTAAAGATTGGTCGCATGATATATGTAGTAATAAAAGAAATGTTTCATTATCAGGGTTGCTATTTATATATTAGATTTTTTTCATAAATTAATGATTTGTGACGGAATTGGTGGCGGACCAATGGCCCAATCCCTCCCAGAATCCCTCGTAAAAATCATCCGATTTTTGAAATTTATGAGGGCGGTTGTTTTTGTGAGGGATTATTTCCGTCATAGATAGCGAGGGATTCAGGGACGGATTTTTTTGTGAGGGATTATTCCCTCACAATTAGCGTTATCAAAATAGTGTTGACGGACATTATTGCAAGGGATATGCGTCCCTCAACACAGTGAGGTCAAATCCCTCGCAAAATCCGACGCAAAAAAATTCCTCACAAAATCCCTCGCAAACCCGTTTGTTAGGAGCATTTTAACGAGGTCCAAATTCCGTCGCAAAATCCCTCACAAACGGATTTAGCGAAAATCCCTCACAAAATCCTTCACTAAAACTCTGTTTTCTGGTAGTGAACTCAAACCCTAATATAAAACCAAGAGAATCACTCTCTCAACGATTGAATCCACATTCAAGAAAATCTCAAAAAGAAACCTTTATTATGAAATATATCTTGCGTTATCAAAATACAAACCCCAAGGATCTTATTTATACTAGTCTAATACTAAACCCTAATAGACTTGGACTTTGTAACTAGAATAATAAAATAAAATAAAAATACTTCATGTTACTATTCACGCGGTACTATTCATGTGAATAGTTACCCTAACTCCTAAGTGGATTGGATTTATAATTTCGATTCCCTAATGGACTAGGCTAAAATAAATAAAAATAAACTCAACTTAAATAACTAAAAACCAACAATTATTGACCCAAATAAAAATAAAACCAAGCCGAAATTATAATCCATAAATAATAAAATTCGACTAAACTAAAATAATAAAAATAATAGATGTCGACATGGGACCCACTTTTTCCAGCTAGTTTGTCATCGTGGGCCTCACTCTTCTCCAAGTTTATCCTCCATCTCTTCTTGAATTTCTTGTGAGAACGAATCTTGGACTTGATTCTAAAAGTGAGCTTGTGATGATGAACTTTGAGCTTGTAAGAATACATCCAAGTTCCATGCATGTCGTCATTGCTTCCTCCATGGTCGTCTTGGCGTGCATCATTCTTCCAGCGTCTAAGCTTGTCTAGGTTATTTGTATCATTCCCTCTTTCTTCAAAACGATTCGTCCTTGAATCGATACCTATAAAATCAATAGAAGGAAATTCAGCAATATCGAAAGTAATATGATCATCATACTCACCTTGCGAACCACGCTTTATGCGTGGAAGGTCAAACTTGTCTCTCCTAACTTCTTCTAAAGTCAACAATTCTTTAGGGAAAATATCCCTAGAAACCTGCAAAAGAAACACATCACAACTAGAAAAACAAGGGTCAAGGTTAGATTTAAACCAAGCTTCCTTGTACAAAAGTACAAACAAACGTTTCTTTTCCTCATAATCAACCCTCCCATCTCTCTCATTTGAGCCTTTAACACAATTTATTTTGAGGCTTCTTGTATCTTGTTTCTTCTCTCACACTCGGCTTCCTCTGTCTTTTCTGTCTCCTAAAATTTGACTTCCTCTTCCTTCTTCTCATTCTTATTTTCTTTTGAGCTCTCATCTTCTTTTGTAAGGCTCCCAGCCTCCCTCTCTTGCTCTTGCTTTGCTTGAATGTTGGCCTGTTCGGCTTGCCATGCTTCCATTCGACTTTTGATATGTAATGATCCTCTTGAATTTCCTTTAGAGTCAACGATGCAAGTATAACCTTCTTATCTCCTATGGTGAATGAATACCTATTCTTGGAACCATTATATAACACCTTCCTATCGTATTGCCAAGGTCTTCCAGGCAATATATGGCACATCTCCATAGGCACAACATCACACATCCCTGGGTCAAAATACTTGCCAATGGAAAAAGAAACAAGGACTTGTTTAGTTACCTCGATTTCTCACATGCCATTCGTTCTTTGTAGACGATAGGGTCTAGGATGCTCCAAACATTTCGATCCTAAAGTGTCCACTATATACGTACTCGCCATATTAGTGTCGCTTTTCCCATCAATTTCCACGCTAGTATCCTTCTCATTCACCAAGTATCGAGTGTAGAAAACATTCTCCTTTTTCCCAACACCATCTTCCTTAGGTATTTCTCCATAGTCAGATTGCATAGGAGTCGGATTCCTAGCATCCTTTCGTCGGGGGGCCTCCTCTTGCCTATTCGTCCGATCAATCTGATCTTTAAACAGCAAATACAGCTCCTGCATAAGGGACATGATGTTTTGCCTGCAAGAAAGTGTTAGTAATAACAAATCCTCACTTGTTTACACTCGTGTTTAATCACTCTTGGCAATGGATGTAACACTCAGACTTTTTCCACTCTTGATTCTGCTGCAATTTTATATGTTAGGTTCAAATAAAACAAAATCAAGTAACCAAACCTGTAATAAATAATTCAAGAAAACAAATACATCCTAAAGAAAGAAAGAAAGTATAACAATTTTAGAGGTAAAAATAGACTCCAAGAAAGAAAACATTGATCACATACAAGAACAAGGATATATATGTGAATGATTACTGGCACAATTGAGCAATTATGAAACAACAATCACCCAACCCAATAATAGGCACAAATCGCAATCAATAGGAAGAAATTGCAATTTGGCAGCAAATTTTGTGTAGCAGCTCACACCAAATTTCAACAAGCAGAAAAGTTTTGTATGCCAACAGATATACAAAATCGAGAACCTCTGCAAAGAAATCCCAAACTTCCAGCAACAATTTGTATCAATGATTTCAAACAACGACACAGTTCCAATTTCCAACAAAATTTTCCAATCGATTGGTTTCTTCTTTTTTTCAATCCTTTTTTTTGTTATAATTGTCGACAACAGGAACAAACAAAAGAAATTGAATTTTTTTTGTGAACAGTAACACCGAAGAATAGTAACGGTGACCAACACTCAATGAACAGTAACGTGAACTGTAACTCGACAATTTTTTTTTAATAATATTAACTAGAAGAAAACACAAAGAACATAAAGAAAACACAAAGGATACGATTGATTGAAACCTTAGCTCCGCTACCAAAAGTTGATACAGCAACAACCCTAGAATCAACACTAGAATTACCTCCGTCTCAATCTGATTGTCCCGATCTTCAATCTCAATCAAACTGATGTGTATTCCACCCTTCAACTCCTAATCAGCAAGGATTAGACAACAAAGAAGCAAGAATTCACAAAGAATTTAATGAATCTATTCTTCACCTCCTAAACAGCAAGGGGATAGGCAACAAAGAGAATAAAAATACAAGGAATAGAATTAACGCCACAAGCAAGAATTATTTGATAAGTAAACTCAAACCCTAACGTAAAACAAAGAGTATCACTCTCTCAATGATTGAATCCACAATCAAGAAAATCTCAAAGAGAAACCTTTATTGTGAAATATATCATGCGTTATCAAAATATGAACCCCAAGGGTCTTATTTATACTAGTATAATACTAAACCCTAATGGACTTGGACTTTGTAACTAGAATAATAAAATAAAATAAAAAGACTTTATGTTACTATTCACGCAGTACTATTCACGTGAATAGTACCCTAACTCCTAGTGGATTGGATTTATAATTCCGATTCCCTAATAAACTAGGCTAAAATAAATAAAAATAAACTCAACTTAAATAAGTAAAGCCCAACAATTATTGACCCAAATAAAAATATAATCAAGCCGAAATTACAATCCATAAATAGTAAAAATTGGGCTAAACTAATACAATAAAAATAATTGATGTCGACATTCTTTCTCCAGCTAGTTTGCCATCGTGGGCCCCACTCTTCTCCAAGCTTATTCTCTATCTCTTCTTGAATTTCTTATGAGAATGAATCTTGGACAGATTCTAAAATTGAGCTTGTGATGATGAACTTTGAACTTGTTAGAATACATACAGGTTCCATGCCTATCGTCATTGCTTCCTCCACGGTCGCCTTGGTGTGCATCATTCTTCCAGCCTCTAAGCTTGCCTAGGTTATTTGCATCATATATGCAATGGTGTGCACGAGACCTAATATTTCACAAGCTGCTAGTGTTGTAAGCGGATACATGCATGATCCTAGCATAGGTCATTGGCAAGTTGTGAAATGGATCATTCGATATATCAAAGATACCGTAGATTTTGGCTTAGTGTTTGAGCAGGATAAATCACTTGGCCAGGGAATAGTTGGATATTGTGATTCTAATTATGCATGAGATTTGAATAAACGACAATCGACAACAAGGTATTTGTTTATTTTAGCAAAAGCCCTAGTTAGTTGGAAGTCTACTTTACACTCAACAGTGGCTATGTCTACAATAGAGGCAGAGTATATGGCTATTATAGAAGCTGTAAAAGAGGCAATTAGGCTTCATGGGTTGCTTAAAAACATGGGAGATGGTCAGAAATAACTTGTGGTATATTCTGATAGTCAGAGTATTATTTATTTAGCAAATAATCAAGTCTTTCATACACGGACGAAGCATATCGATGTTCGCTATCATTTTGTGCCGGAAATTCTTGAAGAAGTGGAGATACTTCTCTGGAAAGTTTTGACTATGGAAAATCATGCAGATATGTTGACCAAGGTGGTGACAATGGCCAAGTTTGATCATTGTTTATACTTGGTAAATATCCTGCGCTTTTGAGGTGGCGCCAGATGACGCAAGTTGAAGGCACTACAAAGACTGTTCTTTATTTGACTGAGAAGATTTGTACTTGGTAGGAATACAAATAGCACCAAGGTGGATATTTGTTATGTTGTGGTGCTTTATTTGTTGTCCCACATCTGCTGGAAGTTGCTTTAGAGGAGGTATGAAGCTCTATATAAGTAATAACCCCCCTCTCTTTTATGTATCCTAAAATTTGTGTTGTATACTCTTCTCTTAATATAAAGAGCATACCGCAATAGTGGTACTCCGAAGACATAGGCAATTATTGGCCGAATCAGGTTTCATGTGTGTTCGTTCCTTGGCTCTTATATTATTCCCCCTATTATTTTCCGTTGTGTGTTGGTGATATAATATGCAATATTCAATATTTATTTGTCGGGATATGGATTGTGAACTATCTGTTTAATTTACTAATTGTTTGTTGTAGTGGAAAAATTATCCGAGTTTTCCCAACAGTAACCAGCCTTGCATGATTGTGAGTTACACCCCACCAGTGGCATATAGACTCCAAAAATTTCCGGGAAAAAGGACAATGTAGGAAGAGGTGTGCACATGTTTCTTCTTCTTTGGGAACAAAGAGGGCATATGGCTTGTGCATCGGTCACTATTCTATTCACTCTTTCCTAAATTTGCCTAAGTGCCACTCCATTAAGTAGCATTAACCAGAGGAAACATTCCACCTTAGCTGAACAAAGATTACACCACATGTTCGACAGTTTGTTCTTAGGTATAGGGTTGAAGCTATCATGAATTCGCTACCTTCTTTTGCAGAGAATTCCAACTTTTTGAAGCTCTCAACACCAAGCACAAACTATTGTTTTTTGTGATCAAATTAAGGATTCTATTCAAAAGCCCTTATATTCTTTTGGATGAGCAACCTTATCCCAGGCACCCAACAAATTTTCCTCTTATCCGCACAGCCACTCCACAAAATTCTTTTCTCGTTAATTAATTAATACTAGGAATTTAGTGGAGTGGCGTTGTCGTTGTTTCCTTTGAGAATTCAGAATTAGCAGTGGTCTTTTTTTTTTTTGACAAATCTTTCTAGTCTTTCATAGCTTAATGTTGAGACAAAGAAAAGAAAAAACGAAGCAGCTGATGTCAGTTGCTGCTATTTTAGTTTGGTAAAGGAATCACCATAGCATATTCGAGATGCATGATTATGCGCATTACATCATCGGAAATACAAAGAAAAAACAATCACCCTTTCAGTTGTGTCAAACTGATTTCTAAAGGCATGATTTCAGTTCTACAAGTGGAAGGAGTGGTAAATATATATGTTATGCATGATCACCCTTTTTTATGATGGAATGAGAGTCGACAAAGATATTAGGTACCTCTTGGTCTATTTTTTTGGGATCCATACCTCACATTTTTTTATAGTAGAAAAGTATGTTTTTTTGAGATCCATACATCACCTATTAAAGTAGACGTCCTAGTACATGTTCCCTTCACATCATCAGTATTGGAACCCGACTGATGGCTAAGGGACCTTGCCCTTCTCCACCAATCCGTACATTACTAATTCCAACAAGACGGAGCACCGCTAATATTGTTATGTAGTAATACGACATATTTGTGATCTGACTCGTAGCAAGTTCTTCGTATGAAGGGAGGAGAAGGAAAGCATAGCTACTACAAGAATTCCTTATATTAGCGCTGAACAAAAAATCCGTGCCGACCGAGTCAACCCGATATCGAGGTTAAACCGACGGTTTCGGTTTGAAAAATGAGTATGTCCCCGAGCCACCCCACTTTTTTATACCGTGTCGAACTAAAGGGTATCAACAGTCGGTCGGTTGTTTTTCGAACCGTCGGTACTTAGCACAGGCCGATATCGCCTGAGCCAACACCCACCCCACAACCCAAGAAAAATAAATACCCCAACCCAATACCCAACAACCTACCCAAGTCCACAACACAAATTAAAACCCTAAAATCACTTCACTTATTTCACTCTCTCTCGCCCTCTCGCCGTCTCTCTCTCAGTCGAACTCCTCACACCCTCCTCTCTGTCTCTCTCTCAACTCCGACCGACCTCCCTTCCTCCTCTGAGGCTCCGCCGCCCAAGTCTTCTTCTCTGTCTTGGACCACTGTCTGTAGCCGTTGAGGTGGTTGGGAGCTGCTTCAATGTTGTGAGGCATCCACTTGCAGCAGGACCACATGATGTTGACAGCTAAGTGTGGTTTCTTCAAAAAACCAAGTCCGTGATTTTTGTGTAGTTTTTGTAAGAAACCACGCTGCATGTTAATCAACACAAATATATGCAAACATATCTAACCAAGTTTGTTAGTCATCAAAATCAATGAATAACAATCCATTAAATATGATTAGGCATTAATAATCCTACTAAGCCCATGTTTAGGCTAACATCCACTCCATATACCATAAATAACACAAACACTTAAGGAAATATATTTAACCCGATTTTGGACGAAAATCAGGGTTAATTAGCTGCTATTTTTGTCACTTTATGTTATTTTTTTTGTCTTTCGCTGCATACTCATTTTATGGTGCAATTTATGGGATAATTATAAATTGATTATGTTGTTTGTATCGTATCCCAGATAGAAGGGCAATTCGGTTATTTCACATGCTATAATTAGTTTAATTGGTTAATTTGGGATACGGGCATTTCAGTTGGTAACAGAGCAGGCTGTAGATCCTTTGGGATGTGTGGATACATTTGTGATTTTATGTGCATGAGTCTGTTCCTTTTGGAGTTTTCTGTTGCATTGTGATATGCATTAATATAGGGAGTCTTACTATGGATCTAGTGGAGGACATGCACCTGCTAAGGGCCGGAGCGACCCGGTATTGTTGTTGAAATGATATGCTTACCTTTACAACTTAGGTTGTTGCAAGGTTTGTTTTGTGGAACATCCACTGCCTTATCAAAGTCGGTGTAGACTCTTGATTCTTTGCTTACGTTTCTTGACTGTGAGTACACTGTTGTTAGCAGAAGGTGCTTTCCTACGGTAACATGTCTGATAGTTCCAGAAATGGAACTAGCCAATACATGTAAGAACCATAGGTTTGCATTTGAAGGTTACATATGTCAAGATATGATGTGATATGATGCTTGTAGATATGATTCTTGTAATCTTGGTGATCATGTTATTTGTGGTCTGATTTCTTGAGCTCGAGGAAGTGAATTGCTTATGAACTTTTATAGGGATTAAATCCAGTTCGGAGTTCAAGCTGATAACTTCTTGAATTAGTTTGAGGATTGTTCTAATGGTATATTTGGGGAAAATTTTTTTAATGATATTTGAGGTACTTAACTTTGTTGAGATTTGAGATATTAATGATGTTTGCGATCAAATGGTTTTGATCACGAATCTTTGTGGAGGTTATAGTTCATGTACTGAATGAGGATGCCAGAAATATGTTTACATTGAGGTTTGATTTTGAAGTGATCTCGGGAATTGTGAATTTATCTCTAGTTGGATAATTACGTGGATACAGTGATGTTTTAAGTTCTTTGTCAAAGAAACTTTGATGTTCATGTTAGTGTGGCTTGGGCGATAGATTTATAAGTATACGTTATGCAAGGATGTTTGGGTCTTGAGGAATCCAAGTTCTGGAAATTATAATTATGATATCTCGGTAATGTTTGGTTTCTAGTGCCTATGGTATGTTTCGGGAATTATACTATTTTGGCTAAATTGGTGTGAGAAAAGGAAATACTTGAGGTTCGAAACATGAGATAGATTATGGATTTTGGTCTTGAGGTATTCACAATAGGAATGATGTTCTTGTTACTTAAGTTATAATTTTGGATTCTGTAGGTCAGCCATCCTAGAATTGCTCCAAGTCAAGCACGTTTAACTTTGGAATTTTTCTAGAATGGGCACCGAAAAGGTAGGTTGATGCAGCAACAACCCTAGAATTCCAGTAGGTTCACCTCTGGAACTAATTGATCCCAAGACCTCCAATCTCCAATCAAACTAGGGTTTAGTATTCCTATTCTTCACCTCCTAAACTCAAAGGATTAGGCAACAAATAATGAGGAATACAAGGAGTTGATTAATCACCACAAGTAATAATACTTGATAAGAGAAATCAATCATAAAGAGTAAAGCCAAGAGAATCCCTCTCTTGTTTTTTTTTGATTGAATCCCTCAATCAAGAAGCATACAAAAGGAGAGCATTTAGCTTCCTTAAAATCACTCAAATTTCATTCATAATCTGATTTCCAAACTTGGTACATTGTTGGCTTTTATAGAAGCCAAAAAGCAAAGCATTGAATTTTAAATACAAGCACTAATCATCTTTTGTTTTCTTTAATGCACACCAACCACACTAACAC
>JAKUCV010000054.1:0-14412 GCA_028386065.3 Turnera subulata | reverse complement strand
GTATCCGTTTTATACAGTTAACTCGGGGATCAAGAAACATAGATTAAACATATACGAGATTGACATATTCCATGTCTCGTGTTTGATCTAGATAATGGGACGAAGGGACGATGACATATTCCGAGGCATAGAGAATCAGTACTGATCTTGTCGTTCGGGTAGCAATGATGTGTTGCTAGACGCCGCTCTTTGCTTATAACTGTAAAATGAGAATTTTACAATTATTGCCGGACGTTACAAGTGCCTACAGGGTCACACACATAGAACCGTTGATTCGAGCAGGTGGTTGAACCGTGGTTGGACCAGTTTGTGGTTGGACCGTGGTTGAACCGTGGTTGGACCATGGTTGAACCAGGGTCGGTTTTGGATCAATAATTATCTGAATTATTGATCAGACATGTTGAGTTGGTGTGTTTGGTCTGATTATGCTTAGTGGAAGCATTAGTGATGAGCATAGGTCCACCATGTTGGCCATATTGTCATTATCTTAATGGCACTATGTCTAAAGTGGGTTTAGGGTGTCTAGGTGAGTGATCAGATCATTCATTCTGCCCCTATCATGTTTTTGCTTGTTTTTCAGACCTCTCCATCATCCTCTCAACCTCTCTTCTTCTTTTTGAAAGAAGGAAGAGCTAAAACACCACAATCATACACATAGCTCCCGATCTCTGCTGCTAGCACCCAGTCCGGGAGTGCTCGAGGTTTGATTCGTAGGACGTTTTCAAGCCAATCACGGTTCGTGTGGATACCGTAGAGGAGCTAGGCTGTTGTCAAGCTCTCACTGATTCTACCCAGCTACTAGGTGAAAGACCCTAATCTTCCAGGTATGTAAAATTGTTATACGGTTTATGTTGCTTCACTTGGTTCTTGGTTCGTTTCCCTTGTTTCCGCTGCTTGTTGTGCATATTATGAATGTCATAATAGCTCTAGGGAAACTTACAACAACTTAAACCCCAGTCATCGTGGGTGGATGCTAAAATCCCGAGCCAACACCGAGTGAAACGCCCGTATCCCAAATTATTCATTTAATTAATTATACTATGTGAAATGACCAAAATGCCCTTATGCCCAGGATACGATATCATCAACATTTACTCATATAATAAATAATACAATACGGCTATGCAGGAAAGACAAACACATAAGGAAACATGAATGCAATAAACGCTATGGATCCGACCTGACGAGAGGAAAACACCGCCACCTGCTGATACGCACTCCTGATCATCGATCATTTAACCTGAGAAAAAACTGTGAGGGGGTGAGACTAACCACTATCTCACTGCACACAAATAAACCACAGTATACAAAAACAAATCAACTACAGCCACATCGATACCTGGCAATCACTGCCACAGTTCATAAAACAAGCTGCAGTGCACAACTCAGACTTTTCTACTAGTTATTACGCTTAATTGGATTATAAGAGACGAATGTTAATTATCGTTAAATATCTTATCATGGTTTGAGTATTATTATTCAGGGCCCTCTACTGTGAGTCAAGTCTCGGTAGCGTATCTGGTAAGAACCGGGAGTGAAAACCCAAATGTCGCACCTCAAAAGGGGTAGATTCTTGGGCACAAAAACCACCGATAATCCTCGAGTGGCCGCTAGCTCCCTGAGGGTGCGCTCAGACACACCTAACTGGTGCAAGTCTTCCAGGGGTGCACCTACCTTCCCCTGGGTAACCATGCGAAGCCGCACAAAGTAATCCGAGGGTACCCAACCCTCCCTCGGGGCTATCGGTCAACTTCACAGTAGAACTAAGTATTTTGTTCTCAGTTATTCTTATATAGTTCTGTGTGCCATACATTATGTTTATCCAGGGATGTGTGAACGTTATGTATTATTCTCATATCTGGGCCTTTGGCCCATAACCTCACACTATCCCAAAACATAATAACATGTTATAATTCCATAACAATTCCTTTATCCGAAATTTAGACATGTGAGAGCAAACAGGCACACAATTCCAATCACATCAGTTTTTAATTGTATTCACATTCCAAACTAGGCAGTAGCACAACAGGCACAACAAGCATACATGCTTACAGCATTCAATGCCACCATGCATTCCACATTAGTTATCATCACCATTATAGTATTGTAGGCAGTAAAGCATACAAAGGTTTATATGTCCTCACCTGGAAATATTAGATAGCTAGCGTCCAAACCTGCTTCATCATAAAACCTTGCTGTTCCTAAAGTATCACTGATGCCTAGGCATTGACACATGTATCAAGTATAGAATACACAGACATAATATGAAATGCATGCATAGTACCTAATAAGTTATTAATAAAATCCTTTACCGGCATGAGATGTAACAAGGAGGAATTTACCATGTCAAGCTACCTAAAAAGATTGAAATCTATGTCCCTTTATTATAATTACAGAAAATCATTTGCAATTGAGTTCTGTGTCAAAAACTGAGGCACAAGATTTTAATGTGATAAAGAGTTTGAACTTTGTTTGCTGACAAACTAACATCATTTTATCTTTAAAGCAGCAAACTAACATCGTTTTCTCTTTAAAGCCTAGCCTACGTCCCAACAAATATTTACACCCATGATTACATGGAACCAGATTTATTATTCTATTTAGAGAGTATATAAGAACAACTAGTTAATTGAGCTAATCATATTCTCAACCTCGAATTAATCAATCCACTAAATCCATTACAAAAGGCCCAAATAATATTTCACAAGCCACCTTAAATTTCTATTTCTAGTACAATAAGTCAGGTGCCATAATTAAGCTTGGGTTTTAAAGCCAATACGTAAATGATAATGGTCCAATGGAAACTTATTCATGTGAAATATTCTAATGCAAACCTGATTCACTTCACAAGACAAAGTCAATATGCATCCGTAAGATAACATCAAAGTATCATCCTTTGGTTCTCGCGTTCCATTACCACCAAAGACGCATACATATACATATATTCTTTTAGTTAAGTGATTGACTCATGCCTAGATGATAAGCAATTGCAGAACGTCACATTATAGGATAAGTTGATTATCGTTGATTCCAAAAACAAACACAAAATACAGAGGTTCATTAATAACCTACTACGCTCCAAAATGACAACATGAATGTCGGACTAATGCCTTTTTTGGAACCTGTTGTCACGCCCCCGCTAAGCGCGACCGGCCAGGTACCTTGCGCACCCACCATGTGCCACAAGACACCCAAAGGCCTTTCTCCACCTCAACCAAAACCCCGTTGCCTCTGCTCGGCGGGTTACCAACCAAGTAATGCGCAGCGTAAAAGGAAGCAACAACCGACAAACGCAAAGGCAACAAAAGATAATGAAATGTATCAAAACCAATTAATAAAGACAAATCCAATAATGTCATAAACCATTGCTATGAGGGGCACTACTTCTTACTATACAAGGACAAAATCTCCATATATAAAATAATACAGTAAAGTAATTAAAGGAGATCGACTCGGCTATACCCATCGACCTACTTCCCGTACTATCAAACTCGCACCTGTAAGACAAGGGGAGGAAATAGGGGGGTGAGTATGAAACTCAATAAGCAGGTGACATACAAGGCATTAGCAAAGACACAACCAGCGGTAGAACATATCCAACAACCAACATCTGAAGTCACCGTGATCAGTCCACGGGTAAGCTGTCGTGGGGCTATACCTAGCCTACCTGCAGGTTTGGTAGCCATGCCAACAGGCGTTACTTCTTAGCCCACAGCCCCACGTACGAGGCTTAGCCGATTGGCTACCAGAACCATACACGGTTCCAAGCACAACACCACCACCATCTCAGTCGACCAAGCAGCCTAGGAGCACTACAAGGCCCATCTTAATACCATCTCATGTATATGTCTTGATGCAAATGGAATGCATGGAATGCAAAGCCCGAATATCGGATTCATCTCAAGCCAAGGCATATCATAAACATCTCAACATCTCAATTGGACCGTAGGTGCCATCTCATTAGGTAATTGAATCATCCACCAAGCCAATAGGCATCACTGCCATCACACAAGTATGCAACCAAACTTACCAAACCATTAAACACATCAACCAAGCCATTAGGCACATCAAGGCTATTCATCCCTTCAATTTGGAACCCTTGGGCATCTAGGGTTCTTACTGCCCTATAACATACACATGAATATACATCACAATACAAGCATAGCAACATATAATATAAACCACAATTTAATCACTCAAATCACCCTTACACCAATTCGGGTAGAATCTGCCCTGCACCAGCAAAAACTTCACTGAGCTTATACACACAAGTAAGATAAGACTTAGCCTTGGCTATCAACATCAAAGTTGTAGGCCTGCCTCGTAGCTTTCCATAGCCACCAAGAACACTCAATTAAAAGCTCTCTAGCTCCAGATATGGCTCCTATACCAACTCGGGTTCCTGCAGCAGGTCTGCTGCAGAACAGTGAACTATGAGAGTGTATAACTCTCTCAGTTCAGCTCAACAACCCACCAAACCGGTTCCCAATTAACGCTATGGAAGTTATCTAACTTGTGGCTTTGGTTTCACGCAATTCCAACCCGTGGTTTGGCCGGAATCACTATTTTAGTGAGCATGGGTCAATCTGCCCGAGAGCAGAATCACCCAAGCCTCACCTCTCTACCTCTCTTCTTTTCCTCTCTTTCCCCTCTCTCTCTCTTCACGAATTGCGTCTGGAACAAATGAGTAACAGGTGTCTGCTTCACTCTCATAAAGCATAGGCAAGTAGGTGAGTAAGCTCCCACTTGCTACCTCTTGCCTAAGTGCTGCCACTTGCACAAGCACGTGCCACCCCGTGCTTGTTTTCCTACCAATTGAACCATGACACTCAACCTACTAGCTTGCACACCAAAATCACCAGCAGCTTATTCCCGATCTAAACGCCTCATTCTGATTGGTCGGTTTGGCCAATTACGTATTTACCCTCATCGAGCCCAATTGTGCACCGACGGGCACACCATGGCCCCGGTTGTGCTCTATTTCGCACCAATTCGAGCCAACCGATAACTGCCTTAAACAATTGTGCATCTAATGTACCAATTACACCATATAATCATACTTCCATCATAATCCATCATTAATCATTATTTGTTGGCCCATTACACAAGCCGAGCACTCGAGACACCAAATTAGGCCAACCGTGCCATCGGATCACTACGAGCCCATTTGAGTGCACTAGGCCAAGCCTATGCTAACTATCTCATCTCTATCCAACACCAATTCATGTTACTGAGCCTAAGCCCATACTAATGTGCACACCAACACTATTAACAGTACCCACTTTCTTCCGAATACCCAATCCAACCTACACGAACGTCTCGGAAGGACAAGCTACACCCGGCTCTCATCATGTAAGTACTTCTCTATATTCTAAGGTGTACCTGGGGTATCACATCATCCCCTTCTTTATAGAATTTCGTCCTTGAAATTACCTGGGGTATCACATCATCCCCTCCTTCATAGAATTTCGTCCTCGAAATTCAGATGGTACCCTATCCTCAAAGACAACAACAATCTTTATATGTAACTTTCAACCATCTTCCTAAATATACTCATATGCCATCCTATTTTTCATCAATCATTTCAAGCTCTACCTTTATTAGATCACTCAACTATAACTCAATCCAATATATGTCCAACTTGTTTACCTCAAAATCCATTCTCAAATTCAACCTCAACTCCTCATTTAGATACCTCAAATGACATGTTCATTTGTCACATCTCATTATAATCCGTTTCACAACTCAACCACAATCTTATGGATTCTAGTTCTCTCAACTATTTATCGCTTCTTACCACGGTACAAATGGATAAGCTATACGGTACTTATGCCAAACTTGCTTATTTTTGGCCTTCAAAAATATTTTTCAAAACAATAATTGCAAAAACGTTCATTGTCCAAGTGAACAAAACTTTGCGATGTACCGTTAGCCTTCCAAATGTAACCATATAAGTCTCCACTTAACTCTTCTCATAACATCTCTAAATAAGCTACTATAACCCATATACTCATTCTCTCATCACTGGTAACTTCTACGTCGTAGTCACTCCACACATAACTGCACCAATTGATCAATAAGGCCAATTACCCCAACCGGACCACGAAATGCTCTATTTGCACACTCATGGGTGCACTAGCACTTTAATCCGTCAACCAAGCCAATTGCCCCAACTAGGTCACAAAGTGCACTACTCTCACACTATGCACACCAATTACACCAATTAAGATACAAGAACGTCACTCAATCCAATTGGACAACCATAGGCCCAATTGCATCTCAAACAAGCCAACCATGCTTCCGCAGCGCAACTCCGCTTACACAGGAACTTCATACGCTTCCTCTGCATAACTCGACCTTTAAACTTAATGTCATCTCCCAAACATTACTAAACTAAAGGGTTTCCTATAACAAGATACTTCTTCTTTGTGATTAGGTGGATAACTCACAAAGATACACAATACTTCATGCTCATGCTCAAATCCTTCCATATACCTCTTCGATCCTTTACACTCCATAATCTCACTCCAACTAATCTCAACCACCTCTAGGTATTCTAGGATGTCAGCCTTACTCTATACCCAAAGCACTCGTAAACGTTATCTTTTCCCCATACTACTTAAAGCACTTTAAAAGCCTAACATGAACATGAATCATCCTTCAATTACAAACTCTGAACCAACAATCACCAGCCATTCCTCTATACCTTACTCATCGTAAGGTTCTACATCACTATCTACTACCCTTCCTTTACTAATACCGAGCTACGACTTGCAAACTACATTCCTATCCTTTTTTACTCACTCATCCTCTTATAAACTTCATTTCCTGTACCTCAATTCTACTTCGGTTCAAACTATCTCGATCCATCGTTAAACTTATTCCACCATCCTTTACACATCTTTAAAACCATAAAACCATTACTCACTTCCCTTAGCACTTTATTCGCAACTGCTCCTTGTCAATATAACCTACCCACGAGTTTCCCGGGCTACACATCAAGCAAACATAAAAACACAACAACATATAACACACAATAACCACATAATTATTACAAACGTCTCTCACCAAAACCCGAACCTCTAAATCGATGGGTACTAGCCAAAAGACTTAACAACCTATGCCCCTTTAGCACAACTATAAAGCTATGCCACTTTACCATTTCAGTCACGCCCGTGTAACATAACCGACATAGACACCTAACCTATTACAAAAAAAACAAGTTCCTTTACCACAACTATTACGCCTGAAAATGACACGACACACACTTTCAGAAAACTCATGCTCCACTACCAAAACTATCACATGTTTTGGAAGCGAAATGCAAGACATAAAACACATCAAAAATAAACATCCTCATCTTAAATGCTCCGCTACCAATTCTGTCAAGCCCCCGCTAAGCGCGACCTGCCAGGTACCTTGCGCACCAACCATGTGCCACAAGACACCCAAAGGCCTTTCTCCACCTCAACCAAAACCCCGTTGCCTCTGCTCAGCGGGTTACCAACCAAGTAATGCGCAGTACAAAAGGAAGCAACAATCGACAAACGCAAAGGCAACAAAAGATAATAAAATGTATCAAAACCAATTAATAAAGACAAATCCAATAATGTCATAAACCATTGCTATGAGGGGCACTACTTCTTACTATACAAGGACATAATCTCCATATATAAAATAATACAGTAAAGTAATTAAAGGAGACTGACTCGGCTATACCCATCAACCTACTTCCCGTACTCTCAAACTCGCACCTATAAGACAAGGGGAGGAAATGGGGGGGTGAGTATAAAAATTAATAAGCAGGTGACATACAAGGCATTAGCAAAGACACAACCAACGGCAGAACATATCCAACAACCAACATCTCATGTCACCGTGATCAGCCCACGGGTAAGCTGTCGTGGGGTTGTACCTAGCCTACCTGCAGGTTTGGTAGCCTTGCCAACAGGTGTTACTTCTTAGCTCACAGCCCCACGTACAAGGCTTAACCGATTGGCTACCAGAACCATACATGGCGCCAAGCACAACACCACCACCATCTCAGTCGACCAAGCAGCCTAGGAGCACTGCAAGGCCCATCTCAATACCACCTCATGTATATGTCGTGATGCAAATGGAATGCATGGAATGCATAGCCCGAATATCGGACTCATCTCAAGCTAAGGCATATCATAAACATCTCAACATCTCAATTGCACCATAGATGCCATCTCATTAGGTAATTGAATCATCCACCAAGCCAATAGGCATCACTGCCATCACACAAGTATGCAACCAAACTTACCAAACCATTAAACACATCAACCAAGCCGTTAGGCACATCAAGGCTATTCATCCCTTCACTTTGGAACCCTTGGGCTTCTAGGGTTCTTAATGCCCTGTAACATACACATGAATATACATCACAATACAAGCATAGCAACATATAATATAAACCACAATTTAATCACTCAAATCACCCTTACACCAATTCGGGTAGAATCTGCCCTGCACCAGCAGAAACTTCACCGAGCTTATACACACATGTAAGAGCAGAATTGGCCTTGGGCATCAACATCAAAGTTGTAGGCCGGCCTCGTAGAATACCATATCCTCCAATAAAACTCAATTCCAAGCACTCTAGCTCCAGATATGGCTCCTATACCAACTCGGGTTCATGCAGCAGGTCTGCTGCAGAACAGTGAAATTTGAGAGTGTATAACTCGCTCAGTTCAGCTCCAAAATCCACCAAACTGGTTCCTAATTAACGCTATGGAAGTTATCTAACTTATGGCTTTGGTTTCACTAAATTCCATCCGGTGGTTTGGCCGGAAGCACTATTTTAGTGAGCATGGGTCAATCTGCCCGAGAGCAGAACCACCCAAGCCTCACCTCTCTACCTCCCTTCTTTTCCTCTCTTTCCCCTCTCTCTCTCTACAAGAATTGCATCTGGAACAAATGAGTAAGAGGTGACTGCTTTACCCCCTTAAAGCATAGGCAAGTAGGTGAGTAAGCTCCCACTTGCCACCTCTTGCCTAAGTGCTGCCACTTGCACAAGCACGTGCCACCTCGTGCTTGTTTTCCTACCAATTGAGCCATGACACTCAACCTACTAGCTTGCACCACAAAATCACCAGCAGCTTATTCCCGAGCCACATGTCTCATTCTGATTGGTTGGTTTGGCCAATTATGTATTTACCCTCATCGAGCCCAATTGTGCACCGACGGGCACACCATTGCCCCGGTTGTGCACTATTTCTCACCAACTCGAGCCAACCGATAACTCCCTTAAACAATTGTGCATCTAATGTACCTATTACACCAGATAATCATATTTCCATCATAATCCATCATTAATCATTATTTGTTGGCCCATTACACAAGCCGAGCACTCGAGACACCAAATTAGGCCAACGGTGCCATCGGTTCACTACGAGCCCATTTGAGTGCACTAGGCCAAGCCTATGCTAACTGTCTCTTCTCTATCTAACACCAATTCATGTTATTGAGCCTAAGCCCATACTAATGTGCACACTAACACTATTAACAGTACCCACTTTCTCGCGAATACCCAATCCAACCTACACGAACGTCTCGGAAGGACAAGCTACACCCGGCTCTCATCATGTAAGTACTTCTCTATATTCTAAGGTGTACCTGGGGTATCACAACTTTGTTGCTCTTGATTATCACAATTCATACATGTGTTTCAATTAGGTCACATTTCATCCCTCAATTAAGTTGGATTTGCCTCAATGGTCGGCCCAACCGACAATCACAAAAGCTCAAAAAAAGTAAGAGAAATGGGTTCCTACCTGTCAAAACACAGTTCAGTCAGAATTTAACCATGACACTAGAGTTGACCCATTCTTCGCAGGACACGACAATCCACCCCCATGGCCAACAATGGTTTGAGTCTATTTTTTTCCACGAGCTTCCGCACACAAGAGGGGCCAAGACGGCGGGGGCAAATTATTTGGCTAGAAAGGAAGAGAAAGGTGAGAGAGATGAGGGACGAGAGGAAGAGAAAAACAAACCTATAAAGAGAGGGTGGGGGACGGCGCTGGGAGGAAAGAAGAGGAGAAGAAAAAAAGAAAGGAGAGAAGGGCTTAGGCTTTTGACCCGCCCTTCCTGGTCAACGTTTCTACTTGTTTTTTTTTCTTTACTTTTACCGAACGACGTAGTTTCAATTCAAACTACGACAAACCCATGTTTCACTCCGAAATGCGTTTGTTTCCAACAAAACCCGAACAAGAGAAAATACCAACGTAAAATTAATATATCCAAGGAAAATATTTTCTTATAATGACCAAAACTTCGGAAATTCGGCAAGGGTAAAATTGGAAATAAAATTCGAAAAATTCCGAAAATTTCATAAAAATTAAAACAAAAAATTTGAGGCGTTACACCGAGTCCTCATGTAAGGACGATAAAATCCCGAACCAAACCGAGTACCCCATGGGAGGACGACAGTATCCCTAGTTAGTGAGGATGAGATGATTCCTTGTTAATGACCCGGTAGGTGAGAAGATTTTACCAAACCAAACACCCGAGTACCCAATGGGAGGACGATAGTATCCCTAGTCAGCCGAGACAAGATGATATTTGGTTGATGACCACCAAACAAACCTGAGTCCCTATGGGAGGACGATAAAATCCCTAGTTAGTTTGAATGAGATGATTCTTTGCCAACCAAACCACACACCAAGTCCCCAAAGGAGGATGATAAATTCTTCAAAACCCAGGATGATATGATTCCCTACCCATGGCACATACATGTCAGCATCAACATCAGCACCTACTCCGTTAAATTTGGGTATTCTTTTGTCGTTGTTTTGTCTTCAGTTCCTAAAGACTCATCAACGAGGGGCATCTGTGAACACCCCAAATTTGATCCACTAATATTTTATTAAATTAAAATTATATTATTATTTACGGGTTGATGAGATGATTCGATCCTTAAATGAAATGCGTTTGTGATTTAATAGAGTACTAATGTTTTATTATTTTTCGAATTTTTAATATATTTAACTTGGAATAATTGAGATGATTTAATTCTGATTTAATATATTTAAAGGTTTGGATTTAATAAAATATGGGTATTTAATTGTTTTAGGCCTTTCAATTATTTTTGGGCCCATTTGAGATAATTTTGGGTTTGAAAAAAGTTAGAGGCTTGGACCAATTGAATATGGATCCTCCAGCAATCAAAGCCCAGTATAAACACAGAACTTGACAGCCTATTATCCCTAATTTTTGTCAGAAATTAGGCAACAAGTTAGGAGGGTTTTTGGAAGCTTGAGACAGGCAAAAACCATTTAAGAAGGGCGTGGGAATCAAGTAGGAACGGAGTAATGAAGATCAAAACCGGAAACGAAAGAACGGGACAGGAACCAAAAGCCGGCGGACATGGCGACATGACCGCCTGCGCTCGCGACGACCGCCATGGCCTGGCGGACATCCTTTCCTGTTTTGGCAGTTTTTCCGATTTTTTCTGTTTAGTTGATTTTGGATACCTACCGTTGGATCTAAGGATTCAATCCCGACCATTAGATCAACACCACGTCCAGACCCCCTAGACACTATAAATAGGACCCCCATTCACCATCAAAACTCACCAATTCTCTCTTCCCCCTCTATACAAACATAAGTTAGGTGCTTGAAAAACTTCTTTAATTCCACGCTTAGGAACCCTTTCAAGGGTCGAAATTCTGGACAAATTTCGTGGAGAGGAGTAGCAAGGAGCTAGTAGCAGCAGAAGATCAAGAAGAGAAGAAGGAGGCGGATTCATGCAAACCATTGGAGAGGAAGTGCTAAACCTAAGAGGAAGGTTCCACTGGAGGCAGTCTCAGTATTTTGGAGATCTCTAGAGCTGTAGAATTCAATTTGTTGCGATCGTGGCGTCTCTGGAAAGCTAAGAAGTAACTCTACAACTTTTCTGTTCATTCTAGACACTAGTTTGGCCTCCTTAAGCCTCGAATTAAGTATTGAAATTCTGCCAAAATTCTGCTTAGGAGTCACAAGCAAGTAGGAGCAAGAGGAGGGCTTCATGAAGTAAATCATTCTAAATTTCTTGGTTGATTTCTACTGTGACGTGATGATGCTGATGATGTGATTGTATGTGATGCATGAAAGAACTACGTGAGCTTTGAACCCATTACCAGGGGGTACGTAGGCAGTTTCTAGTGGCGGAAATGCAAGCTCAATCTATATTTATTTTCTGTTTTGTCTTTATTTTGTTTTTTTAATTTATTTTTTTGTGCATGGCATATGTTAATCTTTAATTGCACATGATTTCGCCCCAACATGGATGGGTGCCTCACGCCTTCCCATCCATGACGAACCCCCGAGTCCATATCTTTGCTTCGCTTATCTAATGCCTCAAGGAGTCATCGGGTGCTTAAGAAAGGTTTTTCCTGAATTTTACCCTATAATAAAATTCGGGTGGCAACTCCAAAGATGTGGATGATGGTTAAGAAGATGGTGGTGAGTAGGCCCAATAAATTTTGGGTTGGGTACTCACACAACTCCTCCCACGAATTTCCTCTAGAATTTCAACCCTTAGAAGGGTTCCTAAGCTTGGAATTAGAGAGTTATTCCAAGCACCTAAGCTTATGTGTGTATAGAGGGGGAAGAGAGAAAATCTGTGTGAATGAGGGTGAATGGGGGGTCAATTTATAGTGTTCAGGGGGTTTGGACGTGGTGTGTGAATGAGGCTGAATGGGGGGTCAATTTATAGTGTTCAGGGGGTCTGGACGTGGTGTTGATCTAAGGGTCAGAATTGAACCCCTAGATCCAACAATAAATACCCAGAATCAAGAAAACAGAAAAAATTCAGAAAACTGCCAAAACGGGGAGCGATGTCAGCCAGACGTCGACGGTCCTCTCGTGACGACCGCAAGGTGCCGGCGGTCCTCCCTCGAGGCCTGCCATGTGCTGGTGGTCATGTCGCCAAGTCTGCCTGCACCTTTTCCTAAAACTGTTCTTTCCTTTTCCGGATTTGATCCTCATTATTCCGGTCAAACTTGATTCCCATGCCCTTCCTAAATGGGTTTTTGCCTGTTTTAAGCTCCATAAATCCTCCTAACTTGTAGCCTACCCTCACCCTTTTTCCTAATTTCTTTTCTTTCTCTCCACTCCACTCTAACTACCATAAGTAACAAAAACACTTACGGGAATAAATTAATCTGAATTTTGGACTAAAATTCAGAGCTAATTAGCTGCTAAGTCTAGTGTTTTTAATGGGCTAAGATTGCTGGAGGGTCCATATTCCGTTTGTCCAGACTCTCATTTATTTTAAAAACAAAAATAATCTCAAAAGGGTCCAATATAAATGAAAAGTTTAAAACAACAAAATATTCATATTTTTATTAAATGCATACTTTAAATATATTAAATCATCTCAATAATTCCAAGCTAAATACACAGAAATCGAAAAAAATAGTAAAAACATTAATAATCCACCAAATTAAATTATAAACATAATTCATTCTAGGATCAAATCATCTCATTAATCCCCAGCCAAAAATATATTTTTAATTCAATAAATTGAATTATTAAAAGGTCAAGTTTGGGGTGTTCACACTGTCATCTCCACGGCACGCTGAAAAGCCAAACTGTTGTACTCAACAGTACATGATATCCAAGAATTGCACCACGAGGACACTGAATTTTCTTGGCGGGGCGAACTAAGGGAACCCGAAATATCAGAGTAATAGGGTTTGAATGGAGATGGGCTTTGGAAAGAGGAATTTTGGGTAGAGGATAAGAGTGGGTAAGGGACCAAGGCTTTAGTAGAAGGGCTTGAGGTATTGGGCTGAAGGAGGGTTGGGCTATGGCAATCATTGGTGGACTTTTTAGGGTGAGTTGAATTAGTGGGGGTGTGATGAGGTGTCTTTGGTGACGAGGGTATCTCTGGTGTGGGGTTATGTGGCAGGTTATAATCAATACTAAGTAAGGTAGACAGTTCAGATGGAATAGATTGTGGTCTCACTGTATTGGTTGGATTCAAATTTTTGATCCGCTCGAGGTTGCTGTTGTTGTGGTTAATGATGGGATGGAGGTTGAATGGGTCCTTTGAACTTGAAGCGACAGAGTGATCTGATTGGCATGGATTTGTTAGTAATATGCCCAAAAGCCAATCATGGATGATTATTTGTAGTCGTGTATATGCATTAAGGTTATTCCAATAAGTATCGTTTATGAGATAAACGCTTGCACATACTTATAAACCTAGTATATATATATTTGATATGTATATTCTTAAATGTCCCTAGTCGGTTATTATTACGGATGGGTTGTAATAATAAGTTAAGACTAGCGTATGTTGAGAATTGCATATGTGATATGAATTCTACATACGGGTACAAGTTGGAGAACTTGTGGACTGGACCGACCCATATAAGAACGCTACATGGAATGTTATATGTA
>JAKUCV010000053.1:33513-45732 GCA_028386065.3 Turnera subulata | reverse complement strand
ATGTATTGTGCCTGTCTAGTAGGACTTGTTTGGTTATGATAAACACATGAGATATGGATTTGTGGTTTGTGTGGTGGACTATGGGCTGGGGCCCGGATTTGTGATTAAGATATTAAATCCACACAATGATGTCTGACAATAACGTATGGTACAACTCTTAAAGAATAAATGAGAATATCGAATTATAATAAAGTCTACTGTGGGGCTGTTGATCGGTTGGTTCGAGCGGGAAGTATTACCCCTCGGGATGGCATGCGGGTTTGCATGTGGGCCTGTGATGGCCGGTTCTACCTCCCTCTTTCTATCTCCCCCTTTCTACCTCCCTCTTTCTCTCTGTCTCTCTCTCTCTCTCTCTATGGATATGTTTGGGCTTCGTGCCTGGTTTATTTGGGCTTATGCCTGGTTGTCTGATCAGACGGGACCGAGCTTGACGCACACAGTAGAGGGCCCTAAATAAAATACTTAACCTTAATATCAAAGATAATAAGATAAGTAATGACAAGTGATGGTTGAAGTTTGGTGATGACTTGTGTTGTATATTGTGAATTGTTTTGTGCACTGTGTTGCTTTTGTCCATTGCCGGGTACTTGTAGTTGATTTGTTTTGTATATTATTGGTTTATTTGTCTGCGGTGAGACAGTGGTTGGTCTCACCCCCTCACAGTTTTACACAGGTTAGCTGATCGATGATCAGAGGTGCATAACAGCAGGTGGCGGTGCTTTCCTCTCCTCGGGTCGGATCCATAGGGTTCAATGCATACTTGTTATCATTTGTATAGTCTTCCTCTGCATACTCGTTGAAACGCCCGTGTCCCAATTTATAAATATGAGTTACAAATTGATTATAGATTGACCAAATTGCCCTTATCATTCCCGGGACACCCGTATCCCAACATAACCAATCAAATTTATCATATCATGTAGAAAGACCAAACTGCCCTTCTCACCGGAATACAATATCAACATCATAATCGATTAACAATTATACAACAAATACACAACAATGAGTATGCAGCGGAAGACTATACATATGATGACATGTATGCAGAGAACTCTATGGATCCGACCCGAGGAGAGGAAAGCACCGCCACCTGCTGATATGCTCTTCTGATCATCGATCAGCTAACCTGTATAAAACTGTGAGGGGGTGAGACCAACCACTGTCTCACCGCAGACAAATAAACCAATAATATACAATACAAATCAACTACAATTACATCGGCATCAAACAACAACAACCTCAGTACACAGAGCAAGACATCATCAGACTACATACCATCACTTGTCATTACTTATGTTTTATCTGCGTTATTAAGGTTAAGTATTTTATTAGGGCCCTCTACTGTGT
Organism: Turnera subulata; assembly: GCA_028386065.3. Taxonomy (NCBI): domain Eukaryota; kingdom Viridiplantae; phylum Streptophyta; class Magnoliopsida; order Malpighiales; family Passifloraceae; genus Turnera; species Turnera subulata. The sequence goes on along the minus strand of JAKUCV010000053.1, from coordinate 44,385 downwards.
GCGTCGAGCTCGGTCCCGTCTGATCAGACAACCGGGCACGAAGCCCAAATAAACCAGGCACGAAGCCCAACATATCCATAGAGAGAGATAGAGAGACAGAGAGAAAGAGTGAGGTAGAAAGGGGGAGGTAGAAGGAGGGAGGTAGAACCGGCCATCACAGGCCCACATGCAAACCCGCATGCCATCCCGAGGGGTATTACTTCCCGCTCGAACCAACCGGTCAACAGCCCCACAGTAGACTTAATGATAATTCGTTATTCACATTTATTCCTTAAGAGTTGTACTATACGTTATTTCAATCAGGGTTGTGTGGATTTAACAACTTAAACTCAAGTCCGGGCCTCCAGCCCACAATCCACCACACAAACCACAAAACCATATATCACGTTATTTAACACACAAAACAACTTATGCACGACAGGCATAATATATCACACTGGTACACAGTTCTCAAATCATGCATACAACATCAGAGATATCACCAACACAGTACACTCGCAAATAGCCACATCAGCACATCAAACAAGCACGCATACAACATTCGAGACCAACAATTAATACCACTTTATATATATCAAGACAGTTAACCGAGCATTGTAGGCAGTAATGCATACAAAGGTTTATAAGTCCTCACCTTGGCCATATTAATTGTCTCGAAAGCAGATGCCTCGTTCCACATCAACATTCCTATGTCCATAACATCCTATGAACATACACACTATATAAGATATTTATTCATGACAAAAGAATGAATGCATGCTAATGATGACGTCTTAAGCTTAAACTGTACACTAGGCCCGTTACAAAGAAACTCTGGTCTAAACCCAAAATTCAAATCCAATTTATACCTGGGCCTAAGGCCCACATCATAAGAACCCTTTGGGCCTAAAGCCCATCTTAAAATAATATCCATTTATTGGGCCTAAAGCACATTCCCTAAAACCATTGGGCCTAAAGCCCATTTAAATTAGTTACATTTTATTGGGCCTATAGCCCGTTTCTATAATTGTCCTTGAGCCTAAAGCCCACTTCCTTAAGTCCTTATTAAGCCAAGCATAGGATTGGGCTTAAAGCCCGTTACTTAAGTCCAAGGTCAAAACCGAGCCCAAGATTCCCGGCCTAAGGTTCTACCCGTGTCGGCATTTACCGGCCTAAGGTTCTACCCGTCTCGGTTTCCACTAATCACAATTAAATACATAACCCAATTCCGAATTATAAGTACATGCCATGAATGAATACAATTGTACATCCAGTATACCGTTAAAATGCCGAAAATCGAGACCCGAGCCTTTGCCGGAATTTTCCCGAGCCTCGCCGGAAAATTCCCGAGCCTTCGTCGGATTCCGGTGAGCCTCGCCGGAACAGTACTTCCTCGCCGGATTCCGGCCACTCCTCGCCGGAAAGTTCACAACTCACAAGGTCACTCTCTCTTCCATTGTCAGTCCTAAAACACCGACCCAAAACAACACGAGAATCTACTTAACCATCCATACTACAACACTCAAGAGTATCACAAGGCAAAGAAACGAGTTGGGCAACCAATCCTTACCCGGAAAATACAAACTCACACATCGCCCGGCAAGCACAGATTCATCAGCCTAACGCATCTACACCCGAGACTTGCAGCACCCACTCGCCTAAAACTAAGCCCGTGTATGAGACTCTGATCCGCCACCACGAAGCCTCGGTTCGTTGTCCACAGCCCAAACCCGAGCTCTTCAAAACGCCACAGTAACACAGTAGTGTCCGGCCACCATCCCAATCACCAACTACGTCCTCACACACCGCCTCAACGATCGCACACATCAAACACCCAAACACAGAGGGGAAAACCCGATCAGTAATCGGTAACCGAAGATGAAAACAAAGACAGAGGAGAAAAAGAAAAAGAAAAGAAGAAGAAGGGAACATAATTAGTATCAGGTCCTTACCCGATTGAATCAACAATCCGGCCAGGAACCACACCTACGTCGGAGTAAACCCGACACCACTGTCTGCCACTAACAAAGCCAGACTCGTCACCAGAAAACTCTACCACCAAGCGACATAGCCCGGCACCAAACCGTGCCACCAAACGCAAATCCAACCACCACCGTTCACCACAGCCGAGCAGCAACAACCAACACACAAACCAAAAATACAACCCGTCAACAACATACCAAACACCCAAGCCGGCCAAGGAAAAATAAAGCCAAAGGGAGAAGGAAGAGGATTCAGGAACAGGGCTTACCGGCAGAAGACGAGAGCGGCCTCTCGACCTCCTCAGCAGCCCTTCACGTGGAGCCGAGCCTCCACGTCCACTCCCCACCACGCGACAGCTCAACCGGCGGCGGCGTCTGCAACGAGAACGGCGGCGGCGAACGAAAGGGGCAGAGAAGGTGGGTGACAGCGATTTGCGTGTGAGGGAGAAGAAGTAAGGTGTTGGTGAAGGAGAGGGGTATTGAGTGAGGGAAGAGAGAAAGAGAGAGCGAGAGGGAGGAAGAGGAGAAGAGAAGAGGGAGAGAGAAGGAAGAAGGAGAAGAGAGAAAGAAGAAGAAGAAGGGGAAGATGGGAGCGGCGGCCGACGGTGAGAAAAGAAAAGAAATAAGAGAAATAAGAGAAAGGAAGAGAAAAGAGAAGAAGGGAAGGACTTTTAGGGTTGAGCCGGCCTGGTCCAAAACGACGCCGTTTTGGACTAGGGCGCGGTCAACCCGCCCTTGGCCAGTCAACGCCCTTTTTTTTTTTCCCATCCTTCCAAAACGACGTAGTTTTATTAGAAACCGCGTTAACCCTCGCGTTTCACCCCGATCTCGGATCCGTTCCCAACGGGACCCGAACCATGAACAATACCAACTTGAAATTGACATTTCCGAGGCATAATAATTTATTTCCTCGACTAAAACTCGAAAATTCCTCAAGGGTAAAATTGGAATAAAAATTTCGAAAATTCCGAAAAAATCAATTAACGAAATTCGGGGCGTTACAGTTCTACCCCACTTAACAAAATTTCGTCCTCGAAATTGCAAGATAAGTCAAGCAACCAAGTGCTTAGCTGACACAAACAAGTGTCACTCGGTATCAAAATACCGTCGGCCAAACCACCAAGTAGAACCATCATGACCATCAATCACACTTCTAAGAACTCCGGTTTACCTAGTCGATCATCGACTTAAATCAAACATGATCCATAGACCATAAGATCAAAACATTAACCCAAAGAATCTTATCCAATCATAATCAACTTTATTAACACCAGAATCCATAACGTTTCATTTATCATCAATCAATCAACAATACCCAATCTTATAATCCACTAAGCACATCCGCAAATAACAGACTCTCAAATTATTACCTACGTGACAAGATCATCGCTCCCAATGTGAATACCTCAAAACCAAAAATCCATAATCTATCTCATATTCAGAACCTCGAGTATTTCCTTTATCACACACCAATTCAACCAAAATCGTATATAACCTTGATCAAACCTTAGGCACTAGAAACCGAACATTACCGAAAAATCATACCTATTACTCTATACCCTGGATTCCTTAAGACCTAAACATCCCTACATACTCATATGCATGAATCTATCTCTCGAACCATAACCACCACGATCATCATAATGATTTTGATAAAGAACCTAAAACATTAATGTATATCTCATGACGTAACTTAACGAACTAGCAACTAAATCACAGTACTCGAGATCACCTCAAAAGAATCAAAACTCAATATGAACATACCACCATCATCCTACTTCCAACACATGGACTATAACCTCAACAGAAATTCATGATCAAAACCTTTTTACCGCAATCACCATTAATATCCCCAAACTCATCAAAGTTTAGTACCTCAAGTATCATTAAAAGATTCTTCCCCTAAATATACCATTAGATCAACCTCAAATTCTTTAAGCATAATTGACAGATAACTCTCCAATTATGCCATTAAATCAAACTCAAATTTTATCAATAATTATCAGCTCGAACTCCAAACAAAGTTTAACCATAAAATAATTTCACAAGTAACTACAAATCCCTCACGTTTATACAACCAAACCAGGAATAACTTGATCACCAAGATCACAAGAATCAAATCTACAAGTATCGCATAAGATCATATCCTAACAGACTTAACACCCGAAAACAAATTGATGGTTCTTACTTGTATTGGCCAGTTCGTCATAGACAAGGAACATAAACCAAGATTCAAGAGTCTACACCGACTCTAATAGATTAGTGGATAAACCACAAAATAATCTTTACTACAGCCTAAGCTGTAAAGGTAAGCATATCATTTACACAATAATACCGGGTCACTCCGACCCTCAGCGGGTGCGTGTCCTCCACCGGATCCATAGTACGACTCACTACATGAATGCATATGACAATGCAATAGACGACCCAAAAAGGAGCAGACTTATGCATATAAGATCACAAAACGTATTCACACATCCCAAAAGATCTACAGCCTGCTCCGCTACCAACTGAAACGCCCGTGTCCCAATTTATAAATATGAGTTACAAATTGATTATAGATTGACCAAATTGCCCTTATCATTCCCGGGACACCCGTATCCCAACATAACCAATCAAATTTATCATATCATGTAGAAAGACCAAACTGCCCTTCTCACCGGAATACAATATCAACATCATAATCGATTAACAATTATACAACAAATACACAACAATGAGTATGCAGCGGAAGACTATACATATGATGACATGTATGCAGAGAACTCTATGGATCCGACCCGAGGAGAGGAAAGCACCGCCACCTGCTGATATGCTCTTCTGATCATCGATCAGCTAACCTGTATAAAACTGTGAGGGGGTGAGACCAACCACTGTCTCACCGCAGACAAATAAACCAATAATATACGATACAAATCAACTACAATTACATCGGCATCAAACAACAACAACCTCAGTACATAGAGCAAGACATCATCAGACTACATACCATCACTTGTCATTACTTATGTTTTATCTGCGTTATTAAGGTTAAGTATTTTATTAGGGCCCTCTACTGTGTGCGTCGAGCTCGGTCCCGTCTGATCAGACAACCGGGCACGAAGCCCAAATAAACCAGGCACGAAGCCCAACATATCCATAGAGAGAGAGAGAGAGAGACAGAGAGAAAGAGGGAGGTAGAAAGGGGGAGGTAGAAGGAGGGAGGTAGAACCGGCCATCACAGGCCCACATGCAAACCCGCATGCCATCCCGAGGGGTATTACTTCCCGCTCGAACCAACCGGTCAACAGCCCCACAGTAGACTTAATGATAATTCGTTATTCACATTTATTCCTTAAGAGTTGTACCATACGTTATTTCAATCAGGGTTGTGTGGATTTAACAACTTAAACTCAAGTCCGGGCCTCCAGCCCACAATCCACCACACAAACCACAAAACCATATATCACGTTATTTAACACACAAAACAACTTATGCACGACAGGCATAATATATCACACTGGTACACAGTTCTCAAATCATGCATACAACATCAGAGATATCACCAACACAGTACACTCGCAAATAGCCACATCAGCACATCAAACAAGCACGCATACAACATTCGAGACCAACAATTAATACCACTTTATATATATAAAGACAGTTAACCGAGCATTGTAGGCAGTAATGCATACAAAGGTTTATAAGTCCTCACCTTGGCCATATTAATTGTCTCGAAAGCAGATGCCTCGTTCCACATCAACATTCCTATGTCCATAACATCCTATGAACATACACACTATATAAGATATTTATTCATGACAAAAGAATGAATGCATGCTAATGATGACGTCTTAAGCTTAAACTGTACACTAGGCCCGTTACAAAGAATCTCAGGTCTAAACCCAAAATTCAAATCCAATTTATACCTGGGCCTAAGGCCCACATCATAAGAACCCTTTGGGCCTAAAGCCCATCTCAAAATAATATCCATTTATTGGGCCTAAAGCACATTCCCTAAAACCATTGGGCCTAAAGCCCATTTAAATTAGTTACATTTTATTGGGCCTATAGCCCGTTTCTATAATTGTCCTTGAGCCTAAAGCCCACTTCCTTAAGTCCTTATTAAGCCAAGCATAGGATTGGGCTTAAAGCCCGTTACTTAAGTCCAAGGTCAAAACCGAGCCCAAGATTCCCGGCCTAAGGTTCTACCCGTGTCGGCATTTACCGGCCTAAGGTTCTACCCGTCTCGGTTTCCACTAATCACAATTAAATACATAACCCAATTCCGAATTATAAGTACATGCCATGAATGAATACAATTGTACATCCAGTATACCGTTAAAATGCCGAAAATCGAGACCCGAGCCTTTGCCGGAATTTTCCCGAGCCTCGCCGGAAAATTCCCGAGCCTTCGTCGGATTCCGGTGAGCCTCGCCGGAACAGTACTTCCTCGCCGGATTCCGGCCACTCCTCGCCGGAAAGTTCACAACTCACAAGGTCACTCTCTCTTCCATTGTCAGTCCTAAAACACCGACCCAAAACAACACGAGAATCTACTTAACCATCCATACTACAACACTCAAGAGTATCACAAGGAAAAGAAACGAGTTGGGCAACCAATCCTTACCCGGAAAATACAAACTCACACATCGCCCGGCAAGCACAGATTCATCAGCCTAACGCATCTACACCCGAGACTTGCAGCACCCACTCGCCTAAAACTAAGCCCGTGTATGAGACTCTGATCCGCCACCACGAAGCCTCGGTTCGTTGTCCACAGCCCAAACCCGAGCTCTTCAAAACGCCACAGTAACACAGTAGTGTCCGGCCACCATCCCAATCACCAACTACGTCCTCACACACCGCCTCAACGATCGCACACATCAAACACCCAAACACAGAGGGGAAAACCCGATCAGTAATCGGTAACCGAAGATGAAAACAAAGACAGAGGAGAAAAAGAAAAAGAAAAGAAGAAGAAGGGAACATAATTAGTATCAGGTCCTTACCCGATTGAATCAACAATCCGGCCAGGAACCACACCTACGTCGGAGTAAACCCGACACCACTGTCTGCCACTAACAAAGCCAGACTCGTCACCAGAAAACTCTACCACCAAGCGACATAGCCCGGCACCAAACCGTGCCACCAAACGCAAATCCAACCACCACCGTTCACCACAGCCGAGCAGCAACAACCAACACACAAACCAAAAATACAACCCGTCAACAACATACCAAACACCCAAGCCGGCCAAGGAAAAATAAAGCCAAAGGGAGAAGGAAGAGGATTCAGGAACAGGGCTTACCGGCAGAAGACGAGAGCGGCCTCTCGACCTCCTCAGCAGCCCTTCACGTGGAGCCGAGCCTCCACGTCCACTCCCCACCACGCGACAGCTCAACCGGCGGCGGCGTCTGCAACGAGAACGGCGGCGGCGAACGAAAGGGGCAGAGAAGGTGGGTGACAGCGATTTGCGTGTGAGGGAGAAGAAGTAAGGTGTTGGTGAAGGAGAGGGGTATTGAGTGAGGGAAGAGAGAAAGAGAGAGCGAGAGGGAGGAAGAGGAGAAGAGAAGAGGGAGAGAGAAGGAAGAAGGAGAAGAGAGAAAGAAGAAGAAGAAGGGGAAGATGGGAGCGGCGGCCGACGGTGAGAAACGAAAAGAAATAAGAGAAATAAGAGAAAGGAAGAGAAAAGAGAAGAGGAGAAGGACTTTTAGGGTTGAGCCGGCCTGGTCCAAAACGACGCCGTTTTGGACTAGGGCGCGGTCAACCCGCCCTTGGCCAGTCAACGCCCTTTTTTTTTTCCCATCCTTCCAAAACGACGTAGTTTTATTAGAAACCGCGTTAACCCTCGCGTTTCACCCCGATCTCGGATCCGTTCCCTACGGGACCCGAACCATGAACAATACCAACTTGAAATTGACATTTCCGAGGCATAATAATTTATTTCCTCGACTAAAACTCGAAAATTCCTCAAGGGTAAAATTGGAATAAAAATTTCGAAAATTCCGAAAAAATCAATTAACGAAATTCGGGGCGTTACACTCGTTGTTGTGTAAATTGTTGTATAAATGTTCATTGATTATTTTGTTGATATTGTATCCCGGGAAGAAGGGCATTTTGGTCTCTTCACATGTTATACATTCTTTAATGGATATTTTGGGATACGGGTGTCCCGGGGATGATGAGGGCAATTTGGTCAAACTATATTTAATTTATAACATATTAATAAATTTGGACACGGGCATTTCACCAGACACCAACGAACCGGTCAGGATATGGACAGAGCCGGTTCATACAAGGGAGTCAGGGACGTGGATGGAACAACAACTACAACAACCGAGGTAGTTCTTGGACTCAGTCTGGAGGGACTTCATCTTGGAGTGCTCGCCCGAGACCTCCTTTGTCTCAGGTGAGGTGCTATGAGTGTAACGAAGTTGGGCACTACCGTTATGCTTGTCCCAAGTTGGGAAGATCTGGAGGTTCGACACCTGTTTAGACGGTGCAAGCTTCAGTTGCTAGTGTTCCTAGTGGTTCTGGAGTTGGCCGAGGCCGAGGATGTGGAGCTGTTCCTGCTAGGACCCAGTCAGCCATGAACCAGAGTACAGCAGTGCCGAGAGCATTTGTGATCACTGCTGATGAGGATCCAGAGAATGCCGATGTCATAGCAGGTACTTTTACAGTCTTTGGTAGTACTGCTTATACTTTGATTGACCCTGGTGCTACGCATTCATTTGTTGCGCAAAGCTTTGCAATACTGCATAATTATACGGGAGAGAGTTTAGCTTGTCCGATGAGGGTTGGGTTACCTGCGGGTATAGTGGTCAGATTAACCCATTTGTGCAGAGACGTTTTGCTTTCATACGATAGCGAGGTTTTTCATGCACGGTTGATTGTGATGAACATGGGAGGTTTTGATATCATCTTGGGGATGGATTGGTTGTCCAAGTACAGTGCTATGGTGAACTGTCGAACCAAGGAAGTGCTGTTGACTTCCGACGGTGGACATAAGATTTTGTTGATAGGTATTGGAAAAGCTGCTACTACATGTAGTATCTCTGCTAATCAGGATGTTGGGATGAAGCCGTTGGGTCCAGATGCTTTGCTGACCCATGTCAAGGGAGAAGAAGTTCAAACTCCGGTTTTGGGGGACATCATAGTTGTGAGGGAGTTCCCAGATGTGTTTCCAGAGGATCTGCCAGGATTGCCACATGACAGGGAAGTTGAGTACACCATCGATTTGATGCCAGGAGTGACACCTATCTCGATGGCACCATATCGGATGGCACCGATAGAACTCCAAGAGTTGAAGAAGCAGTTGGATGAGCTACTTGAGAAGGGATTCATCAGACCTAGTACATCACCTTGGGGATCACCAGTCCTCTTTGTGAAGAAGAAAGATGGCAGTTTGCAGATGTGTGTGGACTACCGACAGCTGAACAAAGTGACAGTGAAGAACAAGTACCTGCTTCCCAAGATTGATGACCTCTTTGATTAGCTTCAGGGAGCTACTGTGTTTTCTAAGATTGATCTTCGATTTGGCTACCATCAGGTCAAGATTGCAGAGAAGGACATACCGAATATGGCCTTCCGTACTCGGTATGGGCATTTTGAGTTTACAGTGGTTCCTTTTGGTTTGACCAATGCACCTGCAGTTTTCATGTGCTTGATGCACTTGGTCCTGAATGAGTTCTTGGACAAGTTTGTGGTAGTCTTCATTGACGACATTTTGATATACTCCAAGAGCAGGGAAGAACATGAGGAGCACCTGAGGGTAGTACTACAGAGGCTGCGAGAGAAGGAGTTGTATGCTAAGTTCAGTAAGTGTGAGTTCTGGCTTGAGGAAGTTGCATTCCTTGGACATGTTGTATCCGGAGATGGGATTAAGGTTGACCCTGCCAAAGTGAAAGCTGTTCTAGAGTGGGAGCCGCCTAAGACGGTACCCGAAGTCAGAAGTTTTCTTGGCCTTGCAGGATATTACCGGAGATTCATCGAGGGTTTTTCCTTGATAGCCAGTCCCATAACCAAGCTATTGAGGAAAAATCAAGCCTTTGTATGGAGTGATGCCTGCCAGTAGAGTTTTGATGAACTGAAGAAGAAGTTGACATCAACACCAGTCCTGACAGTACCTAAGCCAGGAGTGGAGTATGTGCTGTTTTGTGATGCTTCAGGTCTTGGTTTGGGAGCAGTCCTGATGCAAGAGGGCCGAGTGATTGCCTATGCTTCGAGACAGTTGAGGCCACATGAGAAGAACTATCCGACACATAATCTGGAGATGGCCGCAGTGATCCTTGCTTTGAAGATTTGAAGACATTATCTGTTTGGAGAGAGATGCCGGATCTTCACAGATCATAAGAGTCTCAAGTACATCATGACTCAGAAGGAACTTAACCTACGACAACGACGTTGGGTTGAGTTGCTGAATGATTATGATTGTACTATTGAGTATCACCCTTGTTAGAACTCATGCCTCCTTGTTTCATTTCAGAGTTTTGATAATGACAAACCTTGGCTCAATTGATGACAACCTTGAAAGCAAAAAGAAATCAAGCAAACAAGTGCTCAACCAAAGTGATCAAGAATTCAAGAGAAGATATGATCAAAAGTTGAAGTACAAGAAGAGCAAGAGAAGTTAGGACCTATTTGTACAGGGTAAAACACTCAACTTCTCTTAGGCATTGGCTCAAAATAAAACAAGTTTTACTCATGCATTTCATAGCATCATTTCAATCACAAAGTTGTGTTTTTAGTCCAAAACATCGATGTTCTGAAAGCAAACATCGATGTTCTGTTTTTCAAGTTTTTCAAAATATTGGCAGTAGCTCTAAAACATCGATGTTGGATTATAAAACATCGATGTTCTTGTGACCGTTGGTCAAAACATCGATGTTGTAATTAAAACATCGATGTTGTGATTTCTTCAAGGTTT
>JAKUCV010000053.1:0-30244 GCA_028386065.3 Turnera subulata | reverse complement strand
GTATATCTTCTTGTGTGAAAAGTCTTGAAGTGAGGTATCTTCAAGCAAGAGAGCTGAAGTTCATGTGACTTGAACTTTCAGGGTTTAGGATTCTTGTGACTAGAATTCCTAGGTTGTAAACGGTTTGTTAAGCACCCGTAAGCTTAACGTAGATAGTGAAATCTTCAAGTGAGACTTGAAGGGCTGGATTAGCCACACTAGTAGAGTGTGTGTGAACCAGGATAAATCGCTTGTGTCCTTCTATTTTTCAATTCCGCACTTATTTCCTGCAAAGTTTTTATTTTTCGATCATAAGCTATTCACCCCCCCTCTAGCTTAAGTCTATTGTTTCTAACAACCCTGGAAAAGCTAACGTTGTAGCAGATGCTTTGAGCCGGAGACAGCCAGAAGATGCTTCCACAACCTACTCGATGTCCTCACTCATCGAGTTAAGGAAGATGGGAGTTGATTTATCAGTTGATGAGACAAGAGCTTTGCTGACCCATATTGAAGTCAAGTCTAACCTGAGAGGCTGGATTGTGGAACTACAGGAAGGAGATCCCAACTTGATCAAGCTGAAGGAAGCAGTCCGTAGTGGGAAGGAAGATAAGTTTCACATAGTTGAGGATAGTGCATTGATGCTGGGGAAATGTCTATGTGTACCCAGTGTTGGTGACCTACGCAGTCAGAATTTGGAAGAAGGACATATGACGCCGTATGCTATGCACCCTGGAAGCACCAAGATGTACCAGAATTTGAGGAGTCATTTCTGGTGGCCACGTATGAAGAAGGATGTAGCCGAGTATGTGGCTAAGTGTATCACTTGTCAGCAAGTGAAAGCCGAGCATCAGGCTCCAGTAGGGAAGATGAAATCTTTGTCAGTGCCAGAGTGGAAGTGGGAGAAGATCACTATGGATTTTGTGGTTGGATTACCGTTGACCTGGAGACAACATGATGCCATCTGGGTCATCGTTGACCGGCTTACAAAATCAACTCATTTTCTCCCCATCCGACAGACGGATACCTTGGATAAGTTGGCGAAATAGTATGTTGCAGAGATCGTGAGACTTCATGGGATTCCTAAGTCTATAGTCTCAGACAGAGATCCGAGATTCACATCACGGTTCTAGAAGAGTTTGCAAGCAGCTTTGGGGACGAAGCTGAGTTTTAGTACTGCATTTCTTCCTCAGACCGATGAACAGTTAGAGAGGACTATTCAGACGCTGGAGGACATGTTAAGGGCTTGTGCTCATAATTTCAGTGGGAGCTGGGATCAGTATTTGTCTTTAGCGGAGTTCGCCTACAACAACAGTTTTCATTCCAGCATTGGCATGCCACCGTTTAAGGCTCTTTATGAAAGGAAATGCCGAAGTCCAGTATGTTGGGATGAAGAAGGTCTCCGTTTGATTGTCGGACCAGAATTGGTTAAGCAGACTGTTGACAAGATTCAGGTAGTTAAACAGAGTATGAAAGCAGCACAGGACCGATAGAAGAGTTATGCTGATAAGCATCGCCGTGAGATGGAGTACCAAGTGGGAGAAAGAGTTTTCCTCCGAGTTGCACCATGGAAGGGTGTTATTAGATTCGGGAAAAGAGGGAAGCTAAGTCCCAGGTACATCGGACCATATGAGATTGTGGCAAGGGTTGGACCCTTGGCATACAGACTGTCTTTACCAGAGGAGTTGTCCCGGATTCATGATGTGTTCCATGTTCCATGTTGAGGAGGTACAGATCTGATCCGAGTCATGTGGTTACTACAGCAGATGTAGAGGTCGTAGAGGATCTTACGTATACGGAATTACCAGAGCAGATCCTTGCCCAAGAGGTCAGACAGTTGAGGAATCGAGTCATTCCGATGGTAAAAGTCAAGTGGAGCAAGCACTCTGCGAACGAGTCTACGTGGAAAGTCGAGGAGCACATGTGTTCACAGTATCCGCACCTGTTTACAACACCGAAGTGAATTTCGGGGACGAAATTCTTTTAAGGTGGGTAGGCTGTAACAGCCCGGGTAATTTTTACGTTTTTACCGGTACCGTAATAATTTACTTTACCGTGATTTACCATTAAAATTAATCTTGGGTAATTAATTAATGGTAATTCATGCATCAGATTCCGAAACCGAGCCTTGTCCCACGTTCGGGATTTTTCTACGGATTTTCCGGACCAAGTTGGAATTTTTCGGGTCCAGGAATCTTCAGAAAAGTCTGGATTGACCCCGAGTTATCGGACCAGAAATAAAGTCAAGGGGGTGCATTAGTTATTTTCTGGTCCGGACAGAACCCGCCTCACATGCTGCACAGTGAGGGGGCTGCAGCCGCCATCCACTGTGAGGCATGTGAATGGCCAGTATCTGCCCGTGCAACACCAGTGTTCTGCATGATTGCGTTTTTGCTGTGTTCTTCATTCTTTATTTTCCTTCTTCCCAGTAACATCACTACCACCTTCCTTCTGTAAACACACATACACACTACACCATCACCACCTTACTCCCCTCTGTAGTGTTCCTCTGCAAATCCACTGCCCAGAAATCCATCTCCTTCTTTCTTCTCAAATCCAAAACCAGGAAAAAATCAACACACACTCACACCACAAGAAAACGTCGCCGTTTTGCAAACAGTCACCCCATCCTCATCTCTTTTTCTCTTCTCTTCCCCGTGAACCGCCGCCACCGCCGAGGCCAACACCACACCCGGCTGAGACCCACCTACAACCGAGCCACCACCCGCCGTCCTCCTTCCTTCCTTTTCCTCTACCGTCACTGCTGCAGACCCGCTCCTCCCCTTGCCGCTCGTCGCCACCGCAGCGAGCCACGCCGACAGTCGCTTCTTCCTCCTTTTTCGCGTCGCCTTCCTCGTCTGCCTCGACTCGCCGCGCCGTCCTCTTCGTCGACAGCGAGGTGAGCATGGCGGGGTGGAGATCCATTTTGGTTGGATCTGACCCGGTCTCGTGTGGGTCGACCCGGCTGTTATGGGTGTGACCCGCGTCTGGGTCATGGACTTGGGCTAGGGCATTTGGATCATGGGCTGGGTGGCTTTGAAACATGGGTTGGGCTGCTGGGCCAGACCTCTGGGCCTGCACGTGGACCTGCTCCTGGGCTCCTGTTTGGGGCCTAGGCTAGGCAATGTGCATGGCCTGATCTGGCACTGTTTGGGCCCAGTCCGTATTAAAAAAAAAAGAAATAATCTGGGAAATAAAAAAATAATATATATAGGTATAATTTTGGGAATTAAAATAATTAGTGTTTTGGAAAAAAATAAATGTGATAAATAATAGTAAAGTAAATAATTTGAAGAGATAATCTTGGAAAAAAATAGTAGTAATTGATAATTTTGGAAAGTACATACTTATGGAAATAAATATGGAAAGGGTATTATCAAAATAGGTATCGTACCAGAATAATATCCGAGTATAGGTATAGGTATAGGTAAGAGTTTAGCATATTTTTGACACCTAGAAATAAATGGTGAATGATGATAATGATAGAAAATAACCCGGGGAGTAACCGAGACGAGTCCGTATTTAATTTCCGGTATACAGTAGTAGCATGACATTGCATATCACTTATGTGTGCATATTATTTGTTTGATATAGGGGTTGATAACGAGCAGATACCTGAGGAACCGGACTTGGAGTCTGTGGGGCATTTCCAAAACTGATAATCGGCTAAGGTGAGGATGGATAACCTTAAATATGTGCCTGTAATACTGTGTTTGATTTTGTTGTTTGATTGAACTGCTGAATCGATTATTGGCTGTTATATGAGTGCTATGGAAATTGTTGAAGATTATTGTTTGCTATTTAATTGCTGTGGATTTTGCCATGATGTTGCTGGAATGTGTTGTTGGATTGTGGTATTGTGAGTAACCATTGAGTTGTTATTTGTGGGTAATTAGTGATATGAAATTATTGGCGGTTGAGCCTGAGGATTAATCTGAGATAATAAAAAGTAGAGCAATTGATGATAGAGTAATGGGATTGGAATTGAATTTGAGGAGATGATATAATTGTCACTTGGAAAGTAGTGGTACGACTAGATGGTTAGAGACTAGTTCTGTGGTGTCATGGCCGGTTTGGTTGGTTGATTGGGATGTTGATCCCAGATTTGTGATATTGGGATGTTGATCCCGGATTTGTTGATATTGGGATGTTGATCCCGGATTGTTGGTATTGGGATGTTGATCCCGGATTGTGATTTGGCCTGGCATCCAGAATTAGTTAATAACCAGGTACGACCCTAGCTTGTTCAGTGACGGGGCCCGGAAGATAAAATTGGTAATAAAATTAATTAAGCATTCTTTTGGTCTTGGCTCAGTTATGTTTAGTGGGAATCTTCTGTTGTGTTGTTTGGTTTGGTTTCTTGTGTTGTGATTGTCTATGTTACTTCGAAAGTATTATGGTTGATTATATATCTCTGTTTGTCCTTCGTCGGTGAGCACTTCGGACTCACCCCTCGCCTGCGGGGTTTCATCCCGTAGGTTTGGTTGCTTCGTAGTTCAGGTACGATGTACGTTGGCTCCTGCTTTCTTCTCCACCTGACTCCGGATCTATACCTCCGCTGCATGTGCATATAAGTCTTCCGCTGCTGTGTCATATATGTTGCTGCTTTCCTATATTGCTTATGATGTTGATATTGTGGATTGTGCTGCTATGTTGAGCTTTGAGTGTGGATTGAATAATAGTCCCCGAGTGTGGGTGACAGATGTTGCTTTGTACATTTGATGTATTTGAATTTTACCGTGTAGTATTTTGACTGCGATGTACTGTCTGTTCTATCAATAAGAATAATTTCGGCACGTGTTTACTGTGTATGGTAAATACGGGTCGGGGCGCTTCAGTTTATCTAGTTTTGATCCTCGAACAAATTAGTGTGAACCTGAAGTTCAAAAAGATGATTCATTTGCAAAATTTTAGTATCAATTTCCAGACGCATTTATTGATTTAGATAGAGTGACCAAATCTTGTATACCAACTGCAAATGCTCATGTTCGAATTGATGTTCCTAAAGAACAATCAAAGAATACAAATGAATCTAGAGTACGCTAGAAGCGTAGAATATCACTCGGTTTCAAAGATAAAAAATCTCAATATAGAAAAAAGAGCAAAGATACAAGATGGCCTAAACGAGAAAATAAGACCTCCAGTAGAGGTTTAAATTAAAAATCCTCAGAAGAGGTTCCTGACACAATTGATAAAGTTCGAGAAGTAACTCAGGTACCTGAAATAAATAAAAATGACGAGATCTCGATCAATTATATAGTGTCACGAATAAGATGGAACCGATGTGAAATAACCGTCGACAGAATTTTTGCATATAATATAGCGCTAATATTGTGGAATAAAATGAGGATCATGAAACTACATCTGTTGATGAATATAGGAACAAAAATGATTCGCCAAAATAGAGAGACACTATTAAGGCTGTATTAGACTCGCTTGTGAAGCGAGAAGTTTTTCGAACCTATAGTCCGTAGATCAAATGGTGTAGCACAGGTCGGTTATAAATGGGTATTTGCGCTAAAAGAAAATTTTAATAATGAGACATAAAAGCACACTTATCGCACAATGCTTTACCCAACGACCTGGTAGTGATTATGAGGAGATATACTCCCCTGTGGTGGATGCAATTATTTTTCGGTATTTGATAAGTCTGGCAATACATAAAAAAATAGAAATTCATCTAATGAATGCTGTTACAGTTTATTTTTGTGGATTCATAAGTCATGATATAGACATGAGAATCCTGAAGGATTCAAATTGCCTAAAGTAACTAATTCCCGCGATATATACTCAATCAGACTAAATAGATGGTTTAAACCGATTTGTGTATGTGTAGCATTATCATTTTTGCATATATTTACTAAATGCTCTATGTGTTTTATTTAAGCAGTATATGTGTGAATTTATTGTTATTGCTATTTATGTTGATGATTTAGATATTTTTATAATATCTTCATTTATATGTGAATATTTTTTTTTGTGATTTAAATATTATTGGAACTCCTGAAGAAGTTTCAAAAGTCGTGTTATATTTAATGAAAGAATTTGAGATGAAAAAGCTCGAAAAGATTGGTTTGGTCCTGAAGTACCATAATAATTTAATTTATCTTGCAAGTAATGTAAAGCCTGAAGCTTTGCCATAAACGTATTTGCAAGATAAAACTTTGCTCTAACGTATCTATATTGGAATATAATGAAATATATATTCTATTATTTTTCGTTGTATAATGGAGATAGAATTATTTTAAGCTTGTGAATCCAAAGGAGAATATAGTTGTTTTTGCAGATGCAGGTCATTTTTTGATCCACGTAAAGCATAGGCAGATACATGAAGTATCACGGCGACCACAAAACAAAGCATCTTTGCTATCTCTTGAAACAATGCAGAAATTGTGGCCATACATGAAGTCAGTCGAGAATGTGTTTGACTAAGATCGATGATGCAACATATTTAAGATTCATGTGGATTAGATAGCGAGGAAGATGTTTCAATGACGATTTACAGAAATAATGCTAACTGCATTGCCCAATTGAAGGAAGGATACATCAAAGGCGATTGAGCGAAGCATATATGACCGAATTTCTTTTTCACTCAAGATCTTCAGAAGGGAGGTGATATATGTGTTCAACAGATTCGTTTATTTACAATCGGTTCTTACTTCAACTTTTGGAAGCTGATAAAGAAGATTGGTTTATGACGGGTTCGAGATATCAAGGGATGCCAAAATCAGGGGGAGTAGAATACGCAGTGCATTTTTTTTTTCTTTGCCAAGTTTTTATCCCACTGGGTTTTTCTTGGTAAGGTTTTTGACGAGGCAGTTCTTCCTAAGCGTATTCCATCTAAGAAGCAATGACATTCGAGGGGAGTGTTATAAATAAATTGTGTGAATGCCATTGTTACCATCCAATAAAATTTATTTTTACCGTATCCAAATTTATCCTCGGTAAATATTTTATCCCTACACCAAACTTCTACTTGGAATCATCTATTTCGCTAATTACCCTCCATAATTCCATTTGTCCTAATCTTAATATCATCTTTCTTTACCTAACATCCCTTTGATTTTTATCCTTTATATTAATCATAGTTATTTATTTTTATCCTCCTATTTTCAACTCTAAATACCCCCTTCATTTCTTCACATTCATACACTTATATCATATTATAAACTTTACTCTCTTCTCATTTCCACACACCTCTCTTCTCAATGTCCCTCCATCTAAGTTTATTATTCTCATTTTTCATATTATTATCAAAATTATATTATCATCATTAAAGTTGTATTATTACCATCAAGGTTGTACTATCACCTTAATCAAACTTATATTATTCCATCAAGAGTGAATTTTATCCCTAATTTTATAACATAAAAAAAGTCTAAAACTATGGTTTTTTTTTTCATTTTCTAATAGTCCGAAATCTACCCTAACTAGACCGCACACGTAGTCTTGGATGGAATGAGGGTCCTCTTCGAATTATACCTTAGGTTGGTGCCACTACGCCGTATTAGCACTTGTTGTTGACGTATTGTTATGAAAATCTATTAATTTTTTTATTAATATAGTGATTAAGAAATGGTAATTTAGGATTATTAAGGGCTTGTTTGGTACAACTTCTATTTTTAAATTTTTGGTTTATCAAAATTCAAAATCTGTTTATTGTTTTGCTTTTTCATTTTTTGAAAAACTATTTTAAAACTAATCATATAACATATGTAGTTAATTTATCATTTAAAATAAATTATTTATATAGATAAAAATGATGATCATTCATTACATAGATGCAATTTATATATAAAAATTTAAGAAAACATTGTTATAAAAGTAACGTCAAATTGCTTAAATTTATTTGCTTAAAGAGGAACTGCGGTTCTATTAGAAAGATCATAGGTAAGACAATTAGATTAAATTTTGATTCTTTGCGATTTTTTTTTTTTTTCCTGCTAAGGCAAGATAAACTCATGAAATGAGCTCTGGTTTCAGTAATGTACTGCTACCTTTTGATGTTTTAAACAGCAAGCAGAATAATCTGCTCCACATTCATACACCATTATGATAGCAACAACGCATTTATCAACCCCTACTCCAATTTTAGGAAAATTTCGGGTTAATTAGTAAGCAAGATCAAGTGAGTAGCTGGGAAAACTCAGCAGCATGAAACTTACTTTCTTGCCTTCTCCAGATTTTTTTCCCATTCTTCCTTAATACGATCACTTCCATGGAACTCAGGCTTTCTGCTTCATGAGTATCCTCTTCCACATCCATTTCTAAGCTCTCATCTTCCTCTGTATCATCCTCCAATATAATGACCTATGAATTCAATTATCGTGAATTGAACAGAATAACTGTTGTCCATTCCCCTAAAAAAAAAAGCCAGAAAGATAAAACCAAAAGTTTCAGTGCCTGGCCTGCTCTAATAAATGCTTTCATCTCAGCATTTGTAGGGCTCAACCAGGGCGTGCATAAAAGAGGGAGTAAGTCTTCTATTATAAAGATAAAGGTAAGGCGAGATGATTGAACTTTCAATTACGTGCATCTTCTTGCCTTCTAAATGCAAGAGAAACTTTCTCCTCCAGAAGAAGTTTCAGCTACTTTTGGATCTTTTAAAAACTGCAAGAAGAAGAATTTTCTCAACATTTATACAGTAATTTGATAACAAATCATTCATCAAATCCTAGTCCAATTCCAAGAAAAATTCAGGTTAAGTAACAGTTAGTTTCCACCACTAACTTGTCAGTAAATTTTAGGTACTTCATTTATTCAAGCTAATGGGAATTGTTGATTTTGGATAGTTATCCTTAGATTCATTCAAGTAGATTATTCCCCAGAACAATGTTACAACGGGTATATTATTCACAAACAGTTTAGACCAAATACACTTAATTCAGCTGCAGAATGCTCATCAAAACTTGGAAAACACTTGGAATCGTATACCATAGCAAAAATAAAATAAAATAAAAAAAAAAAAAACAAAAAAAAAAAGGAACTTCAGGAAATGCTAACTAATCTTCCCACAGTCAAAATCAGCTTTTCTCAACACTAATCCTGCAAGCCATCTAGCCAAAACTGCATCTCTCAAGAAAGTCATTACTGCGCCACTGCTCTGTTGTATAGTACCCACAAGATAAGCAGTAGTTATGAGCTCAAAGCTTCTCCATCTCCTTTCATTTGCATATGTTTTCAGTCCTGCCTGTATACTTTTATATGCGGCCTCCATATCTTCCTCTTTACTTCCAATGCTAGAATTTTTTAGTAAGGCCTTACCAAGGCACCTGGCTAAAACAACGCCATCTTCTAAAGCAGAACACCCACCTTGTCCAAGGTCTGGTGTCATGGGATGAAGTGCGTCACCTGCTACACAAACATTGCCTTTGCTTATATTTCCCAGTAGTACTTCCCATGGATGTCTATACAGTAAAGGGGATAGCACAAGATTATCAAGTTCAGTCATTTCCACAAATTTCCTTAGATGGTTGGGTACATTTCCAAGTTTGCTCAGCACAAATTGCTTCATCTTGGCTGGATTATCCTGTAGCTCTTCCTTCAAAACTAAGCAGAAAAAAGTTGCACCAAAACTGAAGTAAGTATTCTTCAGGCCTACCAATAAAGGGCTCAAGTCCAAGCGAGAAGAACAATTCAGCAGAGTCATGAAGGCAATTGAATAGTTGATATCACCTTTGTCAGAAGGAGTCCATGTGAAAAACCAATACACGGTTGAAGCATCACAGGGGAGGAAACCTGATCGAAGTCCATTACCAAAGAATAATAAAAACTTGGAACCTAAACCATGATTTTCCTTCAAGTATGCACAACCCCTAATGGCTGATCTCCCTGAGAAAGCCGGCTTCTTAAATCCTAGCCACTTGGCCACCACAGAGTTAACTCCATCGCACCCAATCAATACCTATCATATGGTTTAGACATTGACAGAAACAGGAACAAGAATTATGTTCCTTTATATCGGATAAAAACACATTATGGAACTTACCCTGGACAAAGAGGTACCATGCACTCTTAATATAATTAATTTTTGGCTTTGCAAATGTGAAAAAGTTCACTGCCAAGTTTCTTACTTTTGTTTTAAGGATGGTGCCATCCGCAAGATGTACCAACTTGAAGTGACCTAAATCCTCAATGGAAGCTACCCTGGAAGAGTATCTTATGGTACCATTTGGCAGTTGCTTTACAAGGGCTTCTAGCAAAAATTTCCTTTTCACACCTCGCACTTCATGGTCTCCGCTGAGCCCGATTTAGACCCAAAAAAAAATCCAAAATCAGGAAGTTTTAAAGCACCAAGAACAAGCTCTAGTATCAATCAAGATGAATGGTGAATAATAAGGAAAAAAAAAAAAAAAAGGAAAAGAGACATCGAGACAATGGTCAGAGTCGATTTAAGCATATAATACCATGTCCCTCTGATCTTGTAAGACAGATGCCCTGCAGGTTTCCCCGAAACCGTGGAGGTTATAACTGCTCTGCAGATGCCATAATGTCAGTTTGGTGGATAATATACAATTTTTTTACACAAGATTTCGTCTTACCAAATAGATACCAGGTTAAAAATCTTTTTCTCTTGAGAATTAATATTAGTGGTCTGTCTCCATCTCCATATATATATATATATATATATATATATATATATATCTATGAATACATACATGTATACTTCTGATAAAAGTAGGCCAAGCCATTAGGGATGAGTTGTGTGCGAATTGCGATGATGAAGAGTAGTCTTTTAACTCTTACCCGTCAATGACTCCATGGTCTTGGCGGATGCAGTCACCTATGCCTAGAGCATCTAATGCCTTCCAAGCGTTGGTCCATGTGATGAAAGCAAATCCGGTGGCCCTTAAACTAGGCCACGATTCCAATACTATGCTTCGAATTCCAAGCCTATATATACAATAACATTCACACACCTCAATGATCAATGTAAAAGTTCCTTAACACTCCAAAGTATAGCAGACCTGGAATGTTCTGTATAATGTCTAAACTGGTTTGTGTACCTGTGAAGACCCAAGGCTGTTGTGAGACCAGCTACTCCTGCTCCTACGATCACAACATCTTCTACCATCTCCATGGTAATTTTGGCTTTTCAAGTACCTATTGGCTTTTGCTATATATGGATGTGGTTGTTTATAATTATACTATAGTGTGTCTTTTTCTTCTTAATGTAGAAAAAAATAAAGCCATAGAAAGTATTGGTCAAATTTGGAAAGCAGGGGTACTGATATACATATATATATAGAAACTGGAATGACCCTAGTGACTGACAGTCTTATGACAAATACATCAGCACTGACGACAGGCCAATAGGTTATATGGTCCATAATCCTTGTACAAAACTAGGATGCCCTAGCCCTACAGTTGTGGCTCTTCATTTTTCCTTTTTTTTTTTTTTTGTTTTTCTGAAACAGCTTCTCTGAGATTAACAGGGATGGTGTGCAGGATTGACTTGCAGAACACCACTGAGACACGTGTAAAAAAGCCTATCTTTTCTTTTGAATCAGAGTAGACAGACAAAAGAAAGGGTGGCTATGGATTTTATTGCAACACTGTATTATCTGAGGTAATTAGCACTTACTACATATAAGCTCCAAAACAGTTTCATGACGCATGGTGAGGTCATAAATTTGTAATTATGACCACAATGAATGATCCAAGGTCTTGATTGATATATACTTGTGGGATTCAATTTTAAAGACTGCGTAGCAGAAAAGAGAACGCCCTTGAAAAATAGCATTGTAAGAATGAACAGGAATTAACTGAAACAAAAAAAAATAAAAAATGAAATATGAACTCTGCTTGATTTTCATGTATAGCAGCTGGGCAGATGTCATTTTAATTTCTTTTGGTCAAGGTTAATTTCCGCTAATCATTTGGCGCCATGATTCCCAATTTCATATTAGGAATTAATCGCAGTAAGCCATTATAAGTTAACATGCACGGTTTAGGAAGCCAATGCTTCGAACAATTTCATTATCAGAAATCTAACAATGACGCTAACATATGTCCACGCAACACAAGTAGCTCATAGAAAGAACTAAAACTAAGAAGTTCCTTTCAAATCCATAACACAAACAATTCTACGAACAATATGTTATGTACTAAGTTCATACTCAACCCTCAACACAGTACAGAAGAAAAAAACACCTAATAGTATTTGATGCAGTTGACGGAAACAGCATAAGCACCATTGTCCTGTCGCCTCATGTAGTGCCTGGACAACTTCCTTAAATCTGGAGAAGATACAACAGCCAATCCTCTTCATGTGCTGACTCTGAACTAGCTGTTTCTTCTACATAAGATTGAACTTCGGAATCATCGTAGCTCCTGATCTATCAAACAATCAACCAATATAAACACTCTGACCTATCACCCTCTTGCTCATATCACATAACTGCCACTAGAAAGAAAATGCAATTACATAACACATAATGAAAATACTAACACGCAATTATAACAATTCCTGTTGCCTGGAAGCACATAAATATATTTTTCCGTCAAGAAGCAGTACTGCCATAGAATTGACTCCAACTGGAAAGGATTTAGGAACAAAAAGAGATCAACTGTTCTATAACTTTTCTTTTTGGTGTCCCTCTTTCTGTTTAGAATGAGAAACCAATGAAACCAGTGGCAGATCTGCTGTAATCGATCTCAACATTGTAGCGCTCCATAAGAGCGTGCATAAAAGAGGGACTGTGTCTTCTATTAGAAAGATCATAGGTAAGACAACAAAGATCAAATTCTGATTCCATGCATATTCTTTTCCTTCTAAATGCAAGATAAACTCATGCAATGAGCTCTGGTTTCAGCATTATTCTGCTACCTTTTGCTCTTTTAAACAGCAAGCAGAATAATCAGTCCACATTCATACACCAATACGATAGCAACTCATTCATCAACCCCTACTCCAATTTTAGGAAAATTTCAGGTTAATTAATAAGCAAGATGAAGTGATTAGCTGGGAAAACTCAGCAGCATGAAACTTACTTTCTTGCCTTCTCCAGATTCTTTTCCCTTCTTCCTTAATATGATTTCGTCCATGGAACTCAGGCTTTCTGCTTCATGAGAATCCTCTTCCACATCGACATCTAAGCTCTCATCTTCCTCTGTATCATCCTCCAATCTAATCACCTATGAATTTAATTATCGTGAATTGAACAGAATTGCAGCAGTCCAATCCCCCTAAAAAGAAAACCAGAAAGACAAAACAAAAAGTTTCAATGCCTGGCCTGCTGTAATAAATGCTTTCATCTCAGCATTTGCAGGGCTCAACCAGGGCATGCATAAACGAGGGAGTAAGTCTTCTATTATAAAGATCAAGGTAAGGCGAGAAGATTGAATTTTCAATTATGTGCATCTTCTTGCCTTCTAAATGCAAGAGAAACTTTAACCTCTAGAAGAAGTTTCAGCTACTTTTGGATCTTTTAAAAACCCCAAGAAGAAGAATTTTCTCAACATTTATACACTAATTTGATAACAAATCATTCATCAAATCCTAGTCCAATTTCAAGAAAAATTCAGGTTAAGTAACAATTAGAAATTTAGAATCAACTGAATTGTTGGAGAAACTTAGCAGCATGGCGCTGACCTTCTTGCCTTTGTCAGATCTTTTTCTATTTTTCCTTTGTAGTACGATCTCCTCCATGGGGCTCAGGCTTTCTGCTTCATGAGAATCCTCCACCACAATCACCTCTAAGCTCTCCTCATCTTCCTCGGAATCATCCTCCACTATAATGACCTATGAATTCAATTATCGTTAATTGCACGCATCCCATTCCACTTAAATAGAAAAGCAGAAACATAAAGTGAGTATTCACATTATTTATCCAAACTTTGCAGCTGCAAAATCAAGACCAACTGCAGAAAAAGCACACACGATATATAGCAGGTCGCTAACCTTCTTAACCTTCTTGCCGTTGTTGGGTCTTTTTCTACTATTCTTCCCTTTTACGACCTTATCCGCGCGGTTCACCTTCTTTCCTTTGTTGGATCTTTTTCTACTATTCTTCCCTTTTACGACCTTATCCGCCCAGTTCACGCTTTCTTCTCCATCATCATCCTCTTCTCCAACAAAATTTGTGGTCTCCTCAGTTCCCTCTGTATCCTCCTCTGCTTCGGGTAGCTTGTGAATTCAAAGATGGTGAATTCAACTCAGTAACACTCATCCATGACTCGAAGGACTAGAAAAATCAAATAAGATCATATTACTAACTGAAACTTGGCTGCTAGTAGCTCCATTGTTGCAACAAAACCCTAAAGGCTGGAACAAGGAATGCAGTTCCTCGTGCATATAAGGGACAAGCTTTAGAGCACAATTTTTTATCACCTGCTTTCCCAGAGTTCGTGCAATAGGTGAAACATCCTGGAAGGGAAGGGAAAAGGAAATGCATGAGATAATAGTCAATACAAGTACTTTGAAGAAAATAGAACCAAAAGATTGGTTCCGTGAACGACAGCTGACCTGGTTTCCCATTCTTACACTATCCCGAAGAGGGGAGAGAACCTCTTCCGGGATCTCTTCAAGTTCCTCTAAGGTCAAGATCATAATTGTCCCCATAGATGAAAAGACATCAGCCGGATCATCCTCACTGAAAGTGTTGTGCATCCAATTCAGCGGTGAGCATCGTTTTCACATTAAAAGAAAACATAAACAACAATGAGCATCCTTTAAATTTCAAGTTACGAGTATGCATGTGGTTCTTATAAGGCATCAATTTTGCCAATCTAAATAACAGGACATACTTATAAGATAAAATCAATCTCTCACCTTATGTTCATGAAGAAATGCTTAAACATCTCTGAAATCAAGGAGTAACAGTCAGGAGACAGCATCAAAATGAAAGTCTCTGTTCTTGCAACAGTGGTGAGGATTAAACGTCTTTTGAAGTACGAACGGCTTGAGGTGTCAGATAATTTTTCAAATGCCGCTACAATCAGCTTAAAATTTTCCTGAAAAACAATCAAAACATAGAAGAAAGCACAAGCTAATGGTCATGATAGCATACAGAGGTTGAAGCTTCAGCAGTAGTTAGCCAAGCATAAATGTAGGTCCACAAAACTTATCAAAATCTAAAACACATTACGCCAATTGAAAGTACCTTCATCTGGTTAGCATCATATGGAATGTTAGAGGCCATAATTCTCATAATCTGATTGATACAAGATGCAGCAAAAACTTTCACATCCTCGTCAAAGTGATGGAAAGATTCTTCTGCAGTAAGTGCCTCTGTTGCAAGGGCTAATGCCCTTGTCACGGAATCGGAAGGTGAAGGACTCACCCTCGTCAGACAAAGTTCCAGACCCTAAACAAAGGAGGAAAGAACAAGGGCTACTAATCAAGACCACAAGGTTACATTACACTTACACCACCACCGGAAAAATTTGAAACAGTGAGTGACAAAAAAGTTTTTAAAAGGAAGTTGGCAAAGCAGAAATGGAGATAAATACAAAGAACTGATAAAGAAAGAAGGAGGGTTTCAGAATTACGTCAAGCAGAGGAAGGAGGTCTAGCGCGGCAAATGATGGAGGTGGAGAAAGTGCATTTACTGCTAGTGTGAGTTCCCTTGCCAGCTGATCTTGATCTTGACTGTCCCTTCCAGCCACTTCTTCAGTTTGAGACATTGAAACACCAGCGAAGAAGACAAAAACTTTTTTTTTTTGGCTACCTGGACTGGCAATTGAAGGAGAAAGGGTTGAAAAGTTTCATTAATGATAGAGCCACTTCAAAGCAGATAAAACAGGAGTCATGCAAACAAAGCTCACCTTCAAGGCTTCAACTTCTTAACAAAAATGGAGTGAAGCAAACTTACTAATGCTTTCAAGTTTTAGTTCCAGCTCCCACGGCTGTTGCAGAGACATAACTCAACCAGTCACTTTCCAGGGTTACTTTTCAACGCGCTTACCTGGATACTCAATAACTGAACTGAAAAAGTTAGAGCAAAAAGTAACCTACCCCTGAAACTCGAATAGTACATACGTATATATAGATGGCCAGGAAAAGAGAATACATAGGTATACACATTCCTCTGCCCAAAATGGGCATACACTACACATTTTGATACAGCGTACAGGTTTGAGTCACGGAACGTAAATTTGAAATAATTGCGACAAGGTGGCGGGTTTATAAATTGCAGTTGCACCCTGTTTAGAGTTCTTGGGGCATAAGATGTATAAGTTACATCATGTTCTTTTCACGTCTGACTATTATTGTTATCATTTTTATTTCAAAGCGGATGTCAGCTCAATAATCCTGTTATGTCATCTGCTTTTCGTATTAATAATTGTTTTTAATTCTATACAAAATGCATATCTCCTCCAAATGCCAAAGATAAAGTCAGTTCAAATCCGCGAGATTTCGTTTTTATTTTTATTTTTTTTTCTGGGTTTCTCATAGGATGGATGAAAGACAAAGGACGTTGCGATGACAAACATGAGATCTAGTGCTGCTTCCTACTTTTGGAATCCGTCAGGTCGAATGATGGACTAAAGGTAAATAATGAATGGCTTCATATCATATAATAGCACATGCATAGTCTGTCACCCAGGAAACTCAAAGAAAAAAAAAAATAAAGAGAATCAACCAAAGAGTGTAATGAGATGTTAATCAGCGGATGAGGACACAAAAAGATAAAAGTGGATTTTCGGTCTCTGCACTCACCTCAAATTTTAAATGTGGTCATTGCACTTAATTTTCATAGATTTTGGTCCTTCTACTCCACATTTTCTATAAATTTGATACTTTCAGACACTTTCATCATTTGATTGGTTAAGTTATCATGTGAGATTTAAGTTGGACCAATAATAACAGGTGTCCAAAAATACCAAATTTAATAAAAACGTAGAGGACAAGGACCAAAATCTATAAAAACATAGTACAACGACCATATTTAAAATCCGAGGGGGTATAGGGACCAAAAATCCACTTTATCCGGACAAAAGGCAATCGTGCTCCACCATACGGAACGCAATTATCTTGGTCATAAGTTTATACGCGATAAGCAGCGAAGAAGGTGCCAGGGAAGGGGTGAAAATATTCCAGAAATAATTTAGGGGAACCAATAAAACACAGCAAGCAAATATCCTTTCAAAGCCGCTCTCCAGTTCAAGAATCAACAAATTACAAAAACTTCATGCCATGGTACTCCTGCGAGCATCCTTCGACCTTCCACTGGCAAGGTTACAACGGATTGCAAATGAGAAGCTAAGTACTCCCATCAGATACTAAACTGAGCACTCCCGTGACCCTACCCACCTAAATACAACAAATAAGCAAGCAACAAAGAAACCAGACGATAGCCATCTGAAGCTTTTATCCTCTACCCCTTATCTGCATTCAGGGAATTTAGCCTCATAGGTCTGTGGTGCCTGCACAAAGATTTGTGTTAGCAAGATAGTTTTGCACCATGACACAATAACATAGACAATAAAACCAAATATAATTACCATGAATGTTGCAGTAATCATCTTTCCAGCAAACCATCTTCCATGGAGTGCACGTTGGGCACTTATTGCAGCCTGTGTATTCTCAAACCGCATATACACAAAACCAGCACTATTCCTGCACGATGAAATTTCAAAGCATTGAACATCAGCAGCAAATAAACCCAAAGGTAGGAAGAAGAAACACAAACACATACACAACTGGAAGCTTGAAAGCTTTTGTCATGCCATTTGAGCTAAGAGCTCATTGACCATAACCCTGTCTCAACATTGATAAAGCAGAAAGTATCCCTCTTGATGGACTTCAATGATGGAATTCAAGATACAAAAGCAATAAGACTACTTACTTATCGACGTAAATATGCTTCACATGTCCGAATTTTGAGCATTCATCCTGAACATCTTCTTTGATATCCAAATGAAAATCTGGTTCCGTCTGCCAAAATACGGTACTGTTGAGTAGAAGTATAAACAGAAGCATAAATAAAAAGTGTAAAGTGTAAGCTCACATACCTCTGTTTCGGGATCGAACATATTCTTCAATAATAGGCATTCACTTGGGATCCCAATGGTGTCCACAGCAGGAATCGAAGCAGTGGGAAGCTGAATACCTGCTGTGGGAAGTCCAGATAGGGCAGCGACAGAACTTTGCAGAAGAGGAGCAGCAACAGGAGGAATAAGAGGTGTAGCACCAAGGCCGGTACTGGCAACACTGGTGCCAAGAGAACCAGCAATACTACCAGAAAAAGAAATAGAAGTTCAGGTTAGTATCAGCCCATCAATGATTTAGAGATAAAGCAACTGTCAGCAGAGATAAACCTTGACGCGGTGCCAGTTCTATCCAACTTCTGCATCAGAAGTGCTCGAGAGCGTGCATTAAGAGACTAAAATTCAACAATAGGACAATGTTAGCTTCAAAAAGTTGGCATATAGCACAGTGAAGAAAATAACACCATACAGTTTAACTAATCAGCAAACGTGAGAGTTCCAGACTACGAAATCATAACAACCATACAACCTTTCTCATATAGTGAAACACAGAATTTCTTATTTAAAACGCAGGCCTGCACCAAAGGGTTGACACGCTTTTGCACCATATAAAAGCACACGCACACACACAGACAAAGAGAGAAATTACTAACCAAACCACCACCTTCATCATCATCGAAATCACCAACATTTGTTCCATCTTGTGTTCCTGTTTGGTCAGTAACAGCCGATACCTACAGTACCAGGAAAAGCATAAGATTAACACCCTATGTCAGACACTCACATACGAATTGTGGAGAGAACACTGACAAAAAAAATGCAAACAAGACAAATTGTGGAAATACCTTAATTGCACGGCCTGCAATTTCCACAGCATTCAAATTTAATGCATTCCTTGCATCTTCAAGACGTGCAAACTGCAATTGAAGCTAAAGAGATTAACCAGAAATCCTAAAAGATTATATTTAAGCATACTTAAACAGTAAATATATTAAATTATTTGCTCCTTGTTTTTGCCCGAGTATCAGGCCAGGGAAAGGTCCCCATTGTCAACCACATGGCTTAGGAAGTTTACCCAGCCATATAAATTGTATTCAGATATAAAATGGTGTTTGCTTAATTGGTTTGATCCAGCACCATTGTTTGACTTTGGGATATACACCACCATCAATGTAACATGAGAAAGTCGAACTTGGGTCATTTATTCTTGTTAGGATGCAAGGCAAATAGAGATCTGGGCGAGTAATTTTTCACTTTCAATGCTGGATTTTTATTTTTCTGCTTTCTAGTCATTATATATGTATATTCCAAAAATTATCTGCACACACCTGGACAAAAGCAAAACCCTTGCAGTGCCCAGTCTCATCAACTGGCAACTGCACCAACTCAACGGCACCAAATGGCTCGAAAATCTGAAATGTCACCATACAAGTTAAACAAAATAACATGATGTCACTGCCCCCAAAAAAAAAAAAAACAAAAAGAAAAACAGAGCACCAACAACATGGCAAGACAGCTATATTAATAAATCATGCTATAGGGAACAATCACAGCCTTAATAACCCATGAAACTGTTACAGCAAAAGAGGCCTCTTATGTTCATATCCACATTGCTCAGATAAAAAGAACATTTCAGCTTAAAAAGAAACATCCAAGATATATGATTCGTAATGGAATAACTGCGTCTAATCTAGGTCAGACCAAAAAAACAAAAAGCTTGTTTTCCCAGTGGAACAAAGAAATCCTTGCCTGACGAAGTTGTTCTTCTGTTATGTTGAAGTGCAGGTTGCCAACATACAATCTTCTTGCTCCTCCAGAGTACGGACCAATAGAACCACCTCCTCCAGCTGCTGTTGTAGACTGAACAAGATTTTTTTCAGCTTCAGAAGGTTTCACCATCACTGGCTGACCAAGAAGAGGCTGCCCGGAAAGAGCTATTGCCATCGGGACCGACATAGCATCATAGAACTCAATGTACCTATGAACAGGACCAACATTTGGACTGTGTTAAAGATAATAAAATAATACTTTATCCACCTAAGACACAAACATCTGTTCTTGATCCTATCCTTGATACAGCAGCAGAAAAAAAGATCGCAGAGATGATGAACTAGTTCTAGTGTGACAGTGATGCAGCACATGAGGACCAGCTAGCTCAGATAGTTGCTTATACAATGAAAATGGATTACAATGGTGGACTATGAGCGCCAAAATAACTGGGCTCATGAATATGCTGTCAAAAGTTAACAGATCAAGGAATAATTACAAAGTGGATAGCATCCCAAATTATCCACTTCGGAAGCAAGTTAGCTACAGTCTCACAAATTCATGGCCTAAAGGCTGGTGCAAACATAGTAGGTAAAAGCAAAAGAGCTTAACAAAAAGGGGAGCACAAAGTAGCATCAACAAAAAGAAAGCATACCCAACACCCTTTGAACGTCTTGAATTGCGGTCCATTATGAGGCGCACATCTCGCACCTGAAAGATTTTGCAAGGCACAAAAGAACAGGAGTCAGATTAATATAACAAGTAAACTGTGCAAATAACAATAAGTATAGACATCCCTGTTCATGCATGTAGAAGAAAATAGATGGCATAACAAGCTGCTGTAACTTCTACAGAATAATCATGAAACTTTATTACACAATAGTCCTTGCTCAACTAAATAACAAGGGATTAGACTCACTGAAATAAATTCCAAGGTAGCTTTTAAATTAAGTTCAAAAAGGATATAATGCTATGTACAAGGGGTGAATCATTCCTGGAAATTATCAGAAATGGTGCGGGTTCCCATGTGGAATCTGGGCTCCACTATGGTGATTGGATTTTAAGGTGATTGATTTTGAAAAAAATCCAATTACCAAGGTGGATTCCAAGTGCCACACGAGACGCCCATCACCCCTAATAATTGCCAGAGGTGAATTGTCCCAGGTACATAGCATTACCCTAAAGTAAAACCAGGTACAAACTAGAGAAGAAAGAATAAGACATCAATCATCAAGTCCTACTATTGATATAGAACTTAACCTTGCCAGCCCTCGAGAAAAATTCATAGACATCTCTTTCATCTGCCTTCAAACAAATCTGCAAAATGATCAAATGTCTTAGTGGGGAAAACAAAAATGTACTGAACAATTTTTTTTTTTTTTTTTTGAAAGGGAGATGAAACTGCAATTACCTGATAAGCAAACACTGTCCTTTGATCCCGTTCAGGATCAACCTCAGGCTCTGCCACTTCTTCCTTCCTTTCTTTATATTTTCTGAAAGAGAGGAAGTAAAAATCAATGATCAACATTTCTATGTGAGTAGCAAGAACTGAAAACAAAAGGAAAAGCATTTGTACAGAAGGTAGTGCAAATGATATGAGATAAATTCTCCAAAGATAAAAGAAAACTTTTTAAGTTAGCTTCTTCATAAATGACAAGATGGTAAAGAAGAATCCCAGAGTGGAACAAAAATTTGTCCGCTACGAGTAAAAATGCCACCGTGAAACTCCTGCAGGCAACTGGATGAAGTTAACATGACAGCACCAGAGAACGGATATGGTAAGAAAAAAGATATTTTCATCTCAAAGTTTAACAACAACCAACCTGCAGGACGAGAATAGACCTACAAGATGGGAAAAAGTAAGACTATTCCACTTAGCTACAAATTGAACTTCAAGCAACAAATTAGCAAGCCCAGTACCTTCTATAAAAACAAATCTTAAATGGAAACAGCATCATGAAGTTGTATCGATGGCAATACCAAAGGACCTATTGCTTTAGTTTGGAACCTGTTTGAAAACTAGTATTGTAGTTAAACTAGTATATCCCACAAAAGAAACTATCAACAGAAACATGAAGAAGCACTCAGCGAGCCAACCGATAACACGTTCTGAACACCAGTAATATGGATATGGAGAAAAATAAGCACAACAAATGAAATTTAAACCACAGACAACCATATGTTAGCAAGTTTCGCATATAGACAACTTGTCAGCGAGAGACATCCCACCCAATGATTAAAATTTGATACTGCACGTAGACTGATTCGCTGTACTGAAGAAAACACACACACGCGCGCACACACAGACCAAACGAGAAGATCTCAAGAGAAAGATGCACGAGTTATAAATAAGATAATCTGAAAAAATGTACCCAAAAGAATAATGCCAGAGAAGCTCCTGTGACTCAATCCATCATGGACAAACAAAGGAAGTTTTTTTTAGTTTTTTACTTCAAAGCTAGAACAGACTAAAGGAAGCATAACAGAGGAAAGAATTTCACACAGAAAGTAAAATAATTTAGCTGGATAAGCAGACAAGAAAATTTAGTCCCAAAAAAAACCAACAGAAAATGACTCAGACTTTGTGACAATTGAAACAGTATGACAAGAGGTGCAAAAAGCCTTTCTCCAGCATAACGTATAAACAATAATCACTGATCCAAAACTCTGACTAGAACAAACGAAGCTCTTCATTACCTAAAAACAATCAGGTACTTCAACTATATTATTATTAACCCTGCAAAAACAAATAAGGAGGCCAATCGTGTAACCCACTGAAACATTGAATTTTCCACAAGCATCAGAACATGGAGTGCTCCCTCAATGGAATTTCTGCAACAGAATAAATATAATTAAGCAACTAAGCTTGAAAGTGGAGGACAACTTAAATCACAACACGGCATCACCACCCTGGTCAAAACCTCCAACACAGAAACCCCCAATCTTCCAAATCAAGCGTTTAAATGATTCCACAAGTCTAGGGAGAAACATTTATGACCAATGACCTGAGTTCCTGTGCCTGGCCCAAATGCCAGAAAGACCATCTGAAGACTGCTCTAGCAAATCTGCGATTCCCAGAACCTAATTTTCAATATTCAGAATTTTAAAAACATCCAACAGTGTAACTAACGGAAGTCAATAGCTACTAGACAACAAAGTCATGTCAACTAAGACTTGAATATCACAGTCAAGAAAGTTTAGAGATACAATAAAAATAAGTCCACAGGACAAACTAAGTGAGTTATGTCGAAATTGTGTTTGCTTCTGCAACAACAGAATTGCAATTCAAAGCTAAGCATGGATTAACGGGATAGTAACAAAAATTGAATATGCAGTATAGGCAAGCCTGATTCGGAGCACCTATCCCTGCCTCAAGTGAATTTTCCCGAAAAAAGAAAAAAGACGATCTATGAAAGCATAACAGCATTCTGAAGACAACGTACAACATAACCAACAAATAAGTATAGAAATTATACAATTAAATGCTTTGAAATTTTGACATCAAGTTCAGCAAACATGAAGTGTGGAATTTATTAGCATCCGACGACTACAGTCAGTGGTTCCTAAGAAGCATTTTATGATTTGGTAACATCCCCACATAAGAATCCAAGGCGGTGACATCACTTCACGTGGTTACAAAATTATAAGAGCCATCTCAAGCGGGAAGACGAATTCCTTACAAAATTTTAACCTCCAATTATAGCAAGTTCATAAAAAATAGGCACAAACACTGAATAAGCCACGCTCACTGTAGAAGCAGTCTAATACTAACTCCTTCCAAGCAAAAAGTTTCTAGAAACGAAAGATGGGTTATTGCACTCAAAACAACTGCTAGTCAACATGCCAGACTTCCTCCGGTCCGAAGGTGATAAGCAGCGGAGCAGTCATTAAGGCTATATTACCTGCTCTAGTCCTTCCGGCATAATGTTTACAGAACTGAGAAGAGCCAGGGAATGGATATAAGAACTAGAAAAATTATCTTTAATGAACAAGCAGCGTACATATGACAGAGGTGCCGAGAAAGGAAATGCACAGCTACAGTGGACATAGTTTTCTAGATTCAAGTAAATTGAACAAGAAGTAGCATTTTTAATGTGATCATGAACCCAACCTAAGACCTAAGAGAGAGAAGATGGTGAAACAAAACCGACCCAGACCCGAACAAAGAAGCAAACAGTGAAGTATCAACATCTTGACTGAATCACAATCTACTCATACATCATACAGCATACAG
Source organism: Turnera subulata (assembly GCA_028386065.3). Lineage (NCBI taxonomy): Eukaryota > Viridiplantae > Streptophyta > Magnoliopsida > Malpighiales > Passifloraceae > Turnera > Turnera subulata. Next base: position 6,333 of record JAKUCV010000053.1, on the reverse strand, counting down.
CATAAGTATGTAGGACTTCAGATCATTATTTGGACACTTAATCCATTTTCCATCCAAATCAGAAGCACGGAAAGAATTAGCAATACCAAACTCGGTGAAAAGCTAACAAGAAGATAAAAGCAAATGAACACATTAATGGCCACATATAAGGAAACAAAACAAAACTTAAAAAATGAAGTAAATACCTATTTTCTCTTTCCCTTGGCTCCCTCTCCTTTTCTCTTTCCCTAAATTCCATGTCCCGGCTCCTCTCTCTGTGTTTTTCCTCCCGATCACTTCTATGCTTTTCAGATTGACTCCTGCTTCTTCGGGACCGCTCTCTTTCCCTTTCCTTATCCCTCTCCATTTCCCTTTCCCTTTCCCTGTCACCATCACGATCGCGGTCCTTCCTCTCACGATCACGACCCTTCTCCCGATCTCTATCCCTCTCCCTATCCTTCCCATTTCTCTCCTCCCTATCCTTGTCCCTAACTCTGTGTTCCCGACTACTCCGATGCCGGTCTCTCTCCCCGTCTCTGGACGGGGGAGAGCGATGACGCGAGGAGCTCCTTTCTTTATCTCTATCACGATCACGAGAATCCTCTCCACCGGATTTCGAGCGCTTTGAACGTCTATGCTCGTCTTCCCCATCTTCCATCTCGTTACTTCTGTGCTTAGAACTCCGCCGACGATCTTTCTCCTCGGATTTCACTATACTGTCGCTGCCATTAGCAGTCTCCTTTGACTTCTGAGGTTCCGGATTCTCAACAGCTTTCTCCAAGTAATCATACTCATCAAACTCCATTCCACCGAGCAAAAAGCTACAGGGAAAAAAAAGAAAAAAAGAAACCAACAAAATTATAAAGTTAATTTCACAAAACGATATTCCACAACAGAAAACCGATTTCACATGCTGGAAGTCAGTATCTATGATTTCTAGTCATCGAAAACTATTGCATTTTCATATGAAACCAAACCTAGCTCGACAAAGCAATCAAACAACCTAACTCGAAATTCAGCTTCACATAGAACTGATTCTAATTCCAATCTAACCCAATAAAACGAACCATTTTGATTACAAAACAGATAAAAAAGCTGAAAAAATAGAACAGAGCACATAACACTCAAATCTCAAGCTCCGTTTTCAGCTGGCAGCAAAAAAAGGGACAGTGATATTAGGGGTCCAAAAAACCGAGCGAAAAACGCAAACGGTTACCACTAGGGAGAGAAGAACAAAGGCGAGCGACTGAATTGCTGATACGCTAAGGTTGGCCGGTAATTGATTGATGGTTGTTCTTCTCGTCGCGGTGAGTGAGTGAGTTATACGTTGTGTGTAAATGTATGTTTTAAAAACGCAAGCAGATTTAGGGTAGAAGATGATAATAACTGCGTGTTTGGGTACCCGCGTTTCTTTTATAGGTAGTAGTTCTCTTCTCTGGTCTGTGGAGCCCACTTGCACGTCCATGACCCGATAGACCCGCTGGATTAGGGCTTGACCCACAACGAGGCCTGCCCTTACCGACTGGGCCATCATATATTTTTATCTGCTGAGGCCCGTGAGTCATGGTTGGCAAATCTTAGTTTAAATGGTTAACGAAAGTGAAAAAAAGCTCATTCTTTTTTCTTTTTTTCCGAAAAAGGCTCATTCATTTATATCTATCTCTAGACTTGACATACAACACCAACTCATGAAAAATAAAGAAATAACTATTACCTATAATTATTAGTCATATTATTATTCATCGGTCACCAATGGACAATTATTCAAACTAGCCCATTATTCCATGTGCATATTTAAATCCAATAAGGATAAAATGGTAAAAGAAGTGTACTAGGTACACTAGTGCGTCACCTGGGCAAAAGGGAGCATTGATATTAGGGATGGCAATGGGTCGGGGTCCCCGCGGGGGAAGGTTCCCCACCCCCACCCCCGTTTCCGAAATGTTCCCCCATCCCCACCCCCATTCCCCGTTCGGGGGAAAAATTGCCCCCATCCCCGTTCCCCGCGGGGAATCGGATCCCCACGGGGACCCCATTCCCCAATTTTATAAATAAAAAGAATGCACATTATATTTCAGACACGAAAAACAAACAAATTTGTGTCAACTTGGGAAAAAATAGAAAGGACTTGCCACATAACATAAGCATAATTAGCATGAACAAGAAATCACAAAAACCAAAATCTTATCAATAGAATACTCTATTAAATTTACCGAGAAAGAAAGAAATAATGACATATATATTAATTTTAATATGTAAAGGGAAAAAATGAATGAAAAATCTATTTTAGTATTGACATATATATTAAGTGGATAATGACTGAAGGGTAATTCTGTCTTTTCACTTATTTCGGGGTCCCCGCGGGTCGGGGGGAGCATTCCCCGCCCCCATTTCCAAATTCCCCACGGGGCTAAAACGTCCCCCGTCCCCGTCCCCGCGGGGGTAAAATTACTCCCATCCCCGTTCCCCATTCGGGGATTCCCCACGGGTTCCCCGTTAACAGACATCCATTGCCATCCCTAATTGATATATTCTATTTTTGGCATGAAGCAATTGTTTGTTGACAGATCCTCACACGTGGCCTATTTAAAATCTAAGCACAAAGAACAAATCACTCAAGAGACGAATTCAAGCGCCACTTCCATTCTTTGTGGGCGAGGTAAGTGAATGGCCAAATCTTCCTCACAAAGTAAAAAGAGTATACACATGGTTTCTCTCTCTACCTTATCTTCCTTTGACTTCTCTCTAGCCTATTATCACAAAAACAAACACAAATACTATTCAAATCTTTGGATCTAAAAACACTCTTTTAGATCTGAAACCGAAACCAAATTGGACATTTGTGCTATCATCCGTAAACGCTACAAGTGTCCAACACATCTCCACACTAATCTTGTTGAACTTACAGTGCCTTCTATGCGCGGTGAGAGTTGTATCTATGTTTGAACCAAAGGTTCATATCTTCAAGTTCCAAAGATCTGGATCCGAAACCCACGATGGAACGCTATGACGGCGACCTTCATGAGGACAGCTTTCGGGTTGACCTCAGTAACTTCAAATCCGAAGAATTGGAGGATGATGTGGATGAACAGCTTGGAGACGTAATCAGTCACACATGTCTCGTGGGCAAGGTGAACTCGGAGCGTTTCTTCAACGCGGGGATGTTGAAGTCCAGCCTCAACCAGGTATGGAACCTTAAAGGAGCTTTTAGAGTGACTAACAAAAAGCATAACTTATTTTTGGTGGGTTTTGAGTATGAGGAAGATTGTGAGAAAATCTATAAGGACTGTCCATGGTTAATTGCTAATGTACACACAAATTTTAGAAGATGGCTCCGACACATGTCTATTAATCAAGTACACCTGAGATTGTCTTGGTTTTGGATTTAACTCCACGAATTACCCCTGGATTTCTTAGAGGGCCGAAAAATTAGGAAAAATTGCAATGTTTTTGCAGCAATGGCAGAATGTGATGATAGAATTGAAAATAGAATTGGATCGAACAGGTATGTCCGGGTAAGAATCGAGTTTCTCCCGGAGAAACCTCTTATACCTGGCATCCATGTCATTGATAGCATGGGAATTGAGCATTGGGTGAAGGTGAAGTACGAGCGGCTAGGAGAGTTTTGCTACAGGTGTGGTCGAGTTACTCACGCCACAAGAAGGTGCACCAAACCAAAAAGAGCGCACGAAGGACAGGAATTGGAGTCCATATACAGTTTTGGACCATGGCTCAAAGCTAAAGAAACTGGACATCGATCCTACTTGCTTAGGAAACCGGCATCGAAGGAGACAAAGACAGACGTTAATGACCAAGCTAATGCTTACCAGGTCCCACCGGATAATGGCGACCAAGTCCCACCGGCAAATTTGGCAGCAAACTCTGAGGCGGATCAAATCGTTGTGGCAACTCAAGTGCAGGAGAATGCTTCGGAGGTTGAGGATATGCCGGATGGGGACCGGACCCCGAGAATGCATCAATTCTGACCCGAACGAGCAAAAAGCAGAAGATGGGGACTGTTCTGGGCACGGTTGAAGGGGATCAATTGATTCACACCATCCACATGGGGTGGATCAATACTACTGCTAAGGTCGCCGCGGAAATAGACTCTGATTCTCCGGCACAACAACGATTAAGAAACTGAGTTGGAAGCGATTAGCACGGGCTACTCAACTGGTTTATCAACCCGACGCCAAGGAAGCTCTGAGAAAGAATGAGATGGCTAGTTGGAAGGAGAAGGAGCCGGAGACCAATAACACTATGTTGCAGGATGGGAATGGGGGCACTCAGGCCTCCACCACAAATGAACCCGGAAAATGAGAACAAGGATTGGTAATTAGGGGAATCTTACTGGATCTCCTCTCATTACCTTTTTGTCTCCATTCGTTGAGTTTTGACGATTATCTGCAGAGACCCATAACTGGGTACATACAGTCCCATTTAGGTAATACCTTCACCTGGAATTATTTTGACTTATTTGATCATAACACCTCTGGTGGCGATAGGAAAGGGTTGGTTTTTTGTTGGTGGAAAAGATATGCTATTGAGCTGCCTCACAGGTCACGTAGTGCTGATCAATACATTGCACTTAGCTCCGCGACTTAAAAAATGTCGATTTCTAAAGATATAGAAGAGTGCTCAACCTCTTGGAAGGATCTCATGTCGATTTCCAAAGACATAGAAGAGTGCTCAACCTCTTGGAAGGATCTCATGGTACTAACTAGGAAAATACCATCCATTTGCCTAAGCAATAGGATAAAGCCATCACTGTGGGAGCTAATAGAGGATGTAGTGCTGATCAGCAATGCTCTTTTTTTGGTATTCTAATTGTTGATAATTTGGTTGAATGTATTGATCATGTATTTGGCCGCTTAAGGTAATTAGATTTTAAGCTGGTATGTAATATTTTCTCTTAGGTTTCTATATGTATGTTTGTAACAAACAATGTTTCTTTGTGATGATGAATATAACTATCGATGCTTGCTGAAAAAAAAAAGAATAAGTGCATGGTCAAGTATCTTCTTTGGCTTGTTATGCAATTCCAGCCACGCAATTGTCTTCATGGTACACTATAAAAGCCAAGACATAACAAGGCATCGTGGCATCATCTTTCACTTCGGCAAAAAACAAAAGTAGCATATGAACTTGTACTTTCTGTTATTATTTTTTCTAGTAAACACTAGCAATTTAGCTTTAGCTTTTTGGGAAGATTTTTGGCTGGTTGGCTTTACTTTCTTGTAATTTATTTCTTTTTTTGAATTAATGATGATACATTATTTTCAAGAATTTTTTTTATTTCTTTTAAAGTTATGTCTTGCTAATTTTGCAATCTAAGATGAGGGGTTGAACTTGTTAATTATTTCCATCCATATTTAATAAAGTATTATTTTCTAAATTTATTCTCCTTTAATTCAGTTTATGAATCTTCACTATGTTAGTTGCTTGATCACCAATTGTGAAACGCCCCAACCTGTATTTACTATACATAGTAAAAACGTTCCGGAACTGTAACGACCCGACCAAACAAAGCCTAGCATACAGTATATACAATAGAAACTCTGGCTCAACAGCCCAAAATATAAACATCAGAAATCCGACCCTTCGGCCCAACAAAAAAATCGTCATCCAAACTCGGGAACATCAATAATATCACAACTGGCCCAAGGCCCAACAATAACAATAATCAGCACAACGGAAGACTTTTAAAACTCACAAAGACACTGTATGCGACACTGATGCAAACTAATGGATCCGAGTCCTGTCCGAGGGATAAAGCTGCAGCCTGTCTTGAATGCATCATACCTGAACCACAAATAACTCAACCTACGGGATGAAAGCCCGCAGGTGATCGGTGAGTCCGAAGTGCCCACCAACCATGGATAGATAATCAATATACAACACAATAAAATACTCAAGGTCGAAAACAGGCCTAACAGCCAAAATATACCAATCCAAAAGACTCGACCCAAGACTTAAACAAAAATCCAATTTCCAAATTTTTTCTTTCTGGGCCCCGTCACGGATAAGCTAGGGGTCAAACCTGGTTATCAATATATTCCGGGTGCCAGATCAAAACCAAGAGAGCCCAGGGATCGACATCCCAAAATATAACTCAGGGATAGACATCCCAAATATAATCACGGGATAGACATCCCATGAAACGCCCCGACCCGAATTTACCGTACACAGTAAACCCGAGCCGGAACTGTGACAACCCAACCCAAAATGACTCAGCATACAGTGTATAAAACAAATATCCGGGCTCGATAGCCCATAATAAAAACGATAACAATAACACAATCGGCCCAATGGCCCAATAATAGCAAAAGTATGCACAGCGGAAGACTTTAAATA
>JAKUCV010000052.1:23196-72054 GCA_028386065.3 Turnera subulata | reverse complement strand
CGGAAGCTTAACACTAGATAGTGAAATCTTCAAGTGAGACTTGAAGGGCTGGATTAGCCACACTAGTAGAGTGTGTGTGAACCAGGATAAATCTTAGTGTCCTTTAATCTTTTAATTCCGCATTTAATTTTTGCTTATTTCGTTTTTATTCGATTATCGCTATTCACCCCCCCTCTAGCGAAGGGTCTTTGTTCTAACAGTTATAGTGTGCATATTGATTGTCTTTCCTTCGTCGGTGAGCACTTCGGACTCACCCCTCACCTGCGGGCTTTCATCCCGTAGGATGAGTTATTTTTGGTACAGGGTTGGTGCATTCCAGACAGGCTGCAGCGTTATCCCTTGGACGGGGCTTGGATCCATAGTTTGCATCAGTGTCGCATACAGCGTTTGTGAGTTATTAAAGTCTTCCGTTGTGCATTGTTTTTACTATTATTGGGTCGTTGGGCCAGTTTAGTTATTTATGATGTTTCTTATTTTGGGCTGTTGAGCCCGTGTTCCTGTTGTATACATTGTATGTTGGGCTTTGTCTGGTTGGGTTGTCACAATTCCGGCACGTGTTTACTGTGTACGGTAAATACGGGTCGGGGTGTTTCAAAATCCAACCCGCGGGATGTATACTAGTTATATAACATGATGATATAGGTCCTTTCCCACCTATTTAGGTCCCAAACTATGAAAGCCTCTCGTTACATGATTGACTGTCCAAATATATTAAAAAAATGGAGCATTGTCTTCTCCTTCTCTCGTGGTTTGCTGTCTATTCAGTACTCCCTCCATTTCAAATTAATTGACGTTTAAGGTTCTGGCACAAAGATTAAGAAACCACTCATTAACTTTGATTCTAGTAAAACTTGTGATAAAGAGACTAAATTAACTCTTTCATTAATTGTTTATTTAAGATAACTTTGCCAACCTATTAAAGACTATCCTATCTAGTAGGTCCTATCCTTAGAGGGTAAATAAGGAAAAAAAAAATCTGGCATGCATTGGATATAGCAAAACGTCAATTAATTTGAAACAAATACCAATTGCTAGAACGTCAATTAAAAAGAAACGGAGGGAGTACTAGTTAAGTACTCCTTTCTAGTTTTGCCCCAACTAATGTTAGTACTAGTGAAAATTAAAGGTTTATCCCTAAGTTCCTTCTCTCTTTTTCTTTTGTTTCTTGTCTACCTTTTAAAGTGTTGAAGACAAAAAAATGTAAGAAGAGGGGAGAGATCGCCAATGGACTCGACTACGATGGCAACAGGAGATAACTGACTTGTTTCGTACCTGCCCAACTTCTCCAGTGTTTTATGAAAGAGCGTATGATACTAATTGAGGTTGGTCAAGTGGTAAGCGACTTGTTCCGCTTAAGCGAGGTCTCGGGTTCGAGCCCTCGTGTATGCAGAAAACCTCATTTGGGAGACTCACCTACCATTACCTAAGTGCACCACTCGAGTCGAGCTGGATTTAGTCTGGTGCCTTTATTGTCCTTAAAGGTAGACTGGCCCAGGATACCAGTGGAAAACAAAAAAAAAAAAAGAAAGAGTATATGATATCATTCAAGAAAAAGAGCGTATGATATCCAGTGTCCGCTGGTGCCCCAGGATGTAACCGGTATTGACCAGGCCTGGACCGACAGGGCGATGATGGCATCACTGATGCCTCTTTTTTTTTGACAAAAAAAAGAAAAAGACATCTTTTTTTTTTGTCAGCAAGCATCGATATGTATATTGATTAAATAAAAACATTTGATACAATCATAATCATAGAAGTCTAATCCTAAATATTACAGACCAGCAGAAATATAAAAGCCATACTTGGCCAAAAATAATGTCATAGCATACCAGAGTAGACAGCAAACAAAATAGTAGCTTGGCTGATCAATATCACATCTTCTGTTAGCTCCCACTGTAATGGCTTTCCCTTCTTGCTTAAACAATGGGACGGCATTTCCCTGGTTGGTACCAGGAGATCCTCCCGGGAGGTCGAGCACACTTCTATGTCTTTGGAAATCGATACTTTTTAAGTTGTAGAGCTAATTGCGATGTAGTGACCATCTTGTTGCAATGGAAATCGACATTCTGCAGCACCTCTTTCTTCCCAAAAATTATTAGGCCCTTCCTTATCGCCACCAGAGGCGTTATAATCAACAAGAGTGATGTGGTGGCCATACAACCGATCCCCATCATCTAAAACAAAAGCAACAAATGCACAAAAGGTAGGCCATTTGCAGTACTGCAGGGAATCAATCAAACCTGCATCAATCAGTAGTAAAGCAAAAAGAAGACAAAACATTAAAGAGGGAAAGAAATCTGGTTCAGGCTCCCCGACCTCGCCGGCGCTAGCCTCGCCACCACCGCCACCACCGTTTCCAGCAGCCTTTGCCATGACCATTGAAGATACCACCAAACACAACAACTAAAACAAGATCCAGACGAAGTTGGAACAAAAAGTGAAGATCCAGATGATACTGGAACACAAGGAGATGAACCCAGGGGTTCAATTCAAAGAAACTAACAGATTAGATCTGAACTTAAAGGAGGGCGATTAACACTCAGTGTAGGAGAGAGCAGAAAATACTCCTAGCCTTGGCACACCCACATGAAACATCCGAAGCTAGAGATTTTGATTGATATTGAAGAAAGGAATTAATGGTAATATGGTTTGAGGAGGTGGATCTAGAATAAATCTAGATTTAGATTTTGAATTTTGAAAGAAGGTGAATAGTGGGCTTTGAGAGATGGAAGAGACGAGAGGAGAGAGGGAGAGCATTTTTCTTTTTTCCTCTGGTATGTGATGGACGGTTAAAAAAGACATCAAATCATGGCATTCCAAATTAATAATATTAATTAGATCCCATGGCTTCCTCTCCAATAGTAAATAAAATAGGACATGACTCAATAAAACCAAAAAATTATATTATCGGGTACAAACTGGGATCAAACTTAGGAGGATAGGGGGGGATGTTTAGGGCCTTCCTCATGCTCCTTTTCGTTTCACTGTTTACTTTTCCAGCTTGTCCTTCGTAGTCGTACTACTTACTACCTGTATTTGTTTGTTTCAGCAAATGGGAGAAGTGTGTAGCCCTCACATTATTGCCATGGAACGCATATAGAAATTATCGGAAATTATAACAAGAAAGAGACAACGCAAGGATTATCACATATTCTTCATTGTTTGAAATTAAACTACATCCCACAGCCTTTGTTGAGTCATAAACATAAACTTTTTTGTATATGGTTAGTCTTTAAAATGCAAAGGTCACCGCTGAAAGGAAAAAAAAAAAAAAAAGGACACCCAATCATCAAAATGACCTTTCAATCTTATGTCAACTTGGTCCATTTGTAGAAGCCAAAATTTTATTTAGTTAGTTATATAATTGAAGTGTTCATATCAATATTTAGAAAGTCCGCACTCATTAGACTTTCTATCTATTTCTTTTGTTGCTAAAAGTGAGGCTCTTCCAGCACAGGGTGTTACAATGTGTTTGTGGAACTATCTACCCTAGGAACTTGATTTCGCCTGCTTGCATTTCTTGTTTTACACTATTCGCGGAATAGGCGACTCATAAATTCGCTACCGTTATTTTTTCAGATCATAGGTAGCATGTTAACTTTACCTTAAGTGTCGGTGTACAGATACTTTTACTTCAGTAGGCACTTGTGACTTCGTTTCATTAGGCAGATCCTTAGGGTCGGCATTGCATTTGCTTATTCATTTCTTTATTTATTGTTTCATTTGTTCATTCATGTTGGATTGTTATTTTGATTTCTGCTCCATTGTTATTTGGATGTTACTGCTTTGATATAGTCTGACCATTTGGATATTTTTTAACGGATGATGCCAGTTTGACTTGTCTATATAATAAGTTGAGTTTTAGATTATATGTACTTTATGGCATCCCTGCGATCACTTGATAACGGTTGGGTTATACCTTACACTTTGAATTTGGCATCTGAGGTAAATAGGCATTTTGATAATTTTATATTTTATTTATTAGATTGAGATGCAGATTCGTAATAAGAACCTTAATTGAGAAATAAAAGAAAGAGAAGGAAAGGCAAATCTTGAGCTCATAACCAGTCTCAAGCCAAGTCTAATACATTTGCCAAAGTGAATGATTGAATACAAGGGATGATTCTCACAGGACAATATACAAGCAATACATGTAACTAATAAGCGACTAGTGGTGTAAGCCTTGGCCTGACATGTCATGCGTTCGTACACAATTGACACACACGACACTAATGCCCTCATATCACAACAATTGACGCACACACAACACTAAATGCACTTGATATGACACCGCCAACCACAAAAATAGTGTCGTTACGGCCAGGGCAAACCACCATCGGGCTCAACGAGAGCAGTTTTCTATCTACTTTGGACATATGAGGAAATTAATAGTTTCAAGAATCTATATATAGAATAGCAAAACTGAAGAAAACTCTTTTGGCTCCATGTTGGAAAGAAACTAGAAATGTGAGCTTGTTCAAGTTTAGGACTGAGCTCAATCGCGCTCAATCAACAGCAACAAGTTAATTGATAAATACAAAGCCCATCCAACAGCCACATTAACACGCTAGGATGCAGCATGATGTACAGGTCAGACAGCAAAGTTGAGAGATACAATTGCCTAGAGAAAGCAAGAGTGTCTACATATATGGATGCCACCTAGTCAAGAACAAGAGCACCTATTCCCAAGTTCATTCTTAAAAGTTTTTATCAATTAAGGCTACAAACATGAGACAGAGGTGAAGCGAATTTCTGATGCTAAGCTTTCTCGCCAAGAACTGCTCCAAAATTCTCATCTCCACGTAGATGCTATTGATGTATGTCAAAAGGAAGATAGATTTCTGTTTCTTCCGATTTGTCTCTCATCCTTTTTCTGACAGTATTCATAAAAATTCGAGGAAACTATCCATTAAGCAGAAAAAAAGGCAAATCAAGAAGCTCCACAAGCTGACATTGGCAGCGCAGAACTGTTTTGTGAGCGATCACCAAGAAGTCTCCTCCTTAATGAGGCGCCACTAGCTCATCCTTATGAGGTTTTGATTCAACATTTTCCTTACTCACATGTGAAACAATATTTGAATCATCCATCACATCAGTATGCTTCTGCGACTTTGAGTCTGCTGGTTCAGTGCCCTGATGCTCCTTGTTCACAGCTTCAGTGCCCTGATGCTCCTCATTCACAGATTCAGTGTCACAGGGAAGATCTGTTTGAGAATTGGAAAGAGGAAGAGATGGTGTAGCCCCACCCAGCCCTTTGGAGAGACATACATACTTGAAAACAAGTTGCTTGTAATTATTAAGCAACTCTTCTACATCATTGATAGTTAGATCTCCAACCTGGGCATAAAGATAAGGGTATTCTCGAAAGACTCCTTTTGAAAAATCCTCCTCCTTTAAAAGCATAGTTGCTCCTTTATTCTCTATGTCTTCAAGGGATTGAACCTTGCCTATCTCTGGTTCTTCTTTGGCATACAGAGTATCTTTACTTGTGGATCTTGCTTCAGATATATCACTACGATTTGACAAATCACTTTCCTTTTTTGAACTCAAAGCTTTGTGTCTGGATTCCAAAGGTTCTGCTTTGGCAAAACTTCCGGCACTTTGATCACTATGATAAGGCAGACCATCCGAATCAGTTGAAAAGCCAGACAGAAGTGCTCGAGCAAATTCCATGTTCCTTTCAAACTCAGTTTCCTCCATCGAAAGGGATTTCGCATCAATGTTTGAGATGAAGGACTCAGCAGAAAGAATGTTTGTAAAAAAGTATGCAGCTTCTGAAACTAATCGAGATTGCCGCCGGTACCGCTGTATATACAATAAATTTGAATGCAGCTGAGGAGGATTTGCCTGCAAAATTTAGGCCATTCAGAAATGTAAAAAATAGTCAAGTTCTTTAACAGAATGCAGCTAACAGGAAATGTGCAAGGCAGAAAAACCCATGGGTCAGACAGACAAGCATTAAATTCCATCCATGCCTGTTTCTGGTATGGATCCATTACAAACATCTTTAGAATTCATCCTCTACTAAATCTGTAATCAATTTGAAATCATCCTTTATTTGTTTTAGCGCTGATGCAAACACAATTTATCTAAGTCGCAAACTGGGGGTATCTGGTGAGTCACAAGAATTAGGGGAATCCACACACTATTATTATTATTCATGATATTTATCCAATTCGATAGCATCGAGACCGGAATTTTCTCACTGAATTTAGAGACAAAGATTTATCATCTTCATGGGAATAAATCCTCAGTTATTGCAAAGTAAAGAAAACTGAAATGATTAGATTATAGAAGCCAATATTCTTGTAGTTTTTGCTAATGCACGGTGCAAACAAGTTCCAAATGCTTTTTTACTTCAAATATACATAAAAACTGTTAGTCAAAGTGATAAATTTGAATCAAACTTGACGTCTTAGTTCTTAATCAATATTGGTGAAATGTTATATAAATCAATAACATGCCAACCCATGAGTCGCACAACATGCAAATCAACCAAATATTAAAAGAACTTACAAAGTGAAAAACCAACTAGATTGTTAGACTATGAAGTAACATCAACATTTTCCATGATATCCTTGCTCTGAGAAAATTAACAAAAAAAGCCTACTGTTTAGGGGAAAAGAAAAAGAAGCCATAGGAGGAACTTAATCATAAAAAGGACCCAAGGATTTTCATAAAACAAAAGACTTCACATAGTAGTAAATAGAAGTCCATGGAATAAATTACAGATTGTAATAAAAAATAAAAAGGAAGACCTCAGATTTTACCTTTATGGTAACATAAATTAGCACAGGAAGAAATTCATCAGCACCAGGGGGACTGTCATTTGAAGCAATAGAAGCATTAAGCAGCAAATTGTTGATGACCTTGCAACAGTTGAGAATACAGACAAGCTTGTCTCTTGGGGCTTTATACATATTAATCTTCTGCAGCTCTTTTTGAGCAAGCTGCATAAATAAAGGTGAGATGGTGAGACTGTTGTAAATAGCCAAAGCCTATATTTGCTATACAAACATATAGGGCTTTTAACCCGCAGTTGCCATTTACAGGTAGTATGGTAGCCCATGGTTTCCCCTTTGCACAGATTTGTGATCTACTTATACAATAAAATATAAGCACTAAACCAATCCGAACTTGAGAATTTGAAAACAAAAAAAACAAAAAAGAAGAAAATTTATCATCTAAATTGCATCAAATAATGTGAGAGTCAAACAGTTGTTCCACTATCAGAGCAGTTTCAGATACTTTTTGCCCCTTGTAACACGGCATATTTGACTCAAACAGATATGAGCAGTTTAAATCAGAAGAAATTTATGGTTTATGTCAATGAAATGCAGTATTCAGGCTTTGAGAATTGATTGATGCAGGAGCATAATTTCTAGTATTTTATGTTTAAGTCGGTTACTGTTTATGTGTTATTATAACAAAGCGGTTACTGTTCAAGTGTTGCTATTTACGAGCATTGTAGCAAGCCCTTTTTATTTAGACTTTCATAAGTATAGATAGGTTATGTTAGCTCTAGTTTCAATAGCCTTTTATTATTATTATTTTGACTAAACATCTCTAATGATTTTAAAACCCTAAATATAAAACTTTGTTCCTATTCAATTCTGATTCTGTTTGCATATTCCGCCTAGAATCTCTGTTATTTTGAGTTCTTCCTCTATTCTATTCGATTCTCTATCCAACATGAATTGGTAGTGGAGCGAAACATTTGCAAACATAGATTTGCGAAAAAGACACCACGGCAGGAAGAGGTAGAGGTCGTGGGAGAGGAAATCAAAATCAGCAAGATATCCTAGTTGAGATGCAACGTCAGATTCAAGCATTGTCACAAAATATGCAAGCGCTACGGCGACAGGAACCGGTGGCAGCCTGAATGGAGATTTTGAAAGGGAACCACTACCCTACAGATATAGCAGAAGGTAGTCAAGGGGATGACGCAACAGAAGTTGATGACAAAGAAGAAGAAAATCCTTTTCACGATGCTGGAACTGCAAACAACGCAGCAAGAGGCAGACTTGAAAAGAGGTTAGCTCATGCTTTAGAATTTAATACTGGTGGACTTAAAATAGAAGTTGCAGATTTTTCCGGAAAGATGCATATGGAAGACTATTTAGATTGGGAAGCAAGCTTGGAGAATTATTTCGAGTGGAAACCTTAGGTTGAAAAGAGAAAGTGCTATTTGTTAAGCTTAAATTGGAAGGCACTCCACTCCAATGGTGGAAGAGAGTTGAGGAGCAGCATGTACATCAAGGAAAGCCTAAACTCAACACTTGAGAACATAAGCAGAGAAAGTTCCGCAAACATTTTTTGCCATCTGATTATGTTATTGAGTTGTATGAGAGATTTCATTCTTTAAGACGGCGAAGCATGACAGTGGAGGAGTATACGGCTGAATATGACAACTTATTTATTAGAGTTGGTCTTAGAGAATCAAAATAACAATTAACATCTCGTTATCTTACAGGTTTAAAGCGAGCTGTTAGGGATGAGATGGGTGTTGTATGTTTGTTCAATCTTGAAGATGCGCGCCAATAAGCATTGATGGCTGAAAAACAAGTGCAACGCTATAGTGCAAGACGTCATTGATTGGAAGAACTAATGGAACTGTGCAAAAAGGTATTGATGTCTTTAGTGGCAATAAACATGACCCAAACACTCACAAAGCCAGCCAAGGTGGTGGTATGATTAATCGTGATGGTTCAAGGAATTCAAGCAACAGTGAGAGAAGTGAGAAAGGTAGAGATTCTAATCGATTGAAGGCTTAAACCAGTTCTGGTCCTTCAACTTCTAAGGCTGGTATCAGTCTCGCATTTGTTGTTTTACTTGTGGGGGAAAGGGACACTTCTCTTTCAGTTGCCCACAAGGGAGAATGAATTCAGTAGACTTGAAAGATGTAGAGGAGGCATTTGAACCTGATTATGATCAGCAGGATGAAGAGGATAGTAACGAAGAAGAAGGATATCAAGGCGAGGAGATAGCGGCTCCAAGGCTGTTGGTGACAAACAAATGTGAGGAAGAAGATTGGAATTCTCCACCAATCTATGACACTTATATCGATGACAATGATGTTGTTCTATCAGTAGGGAAGAGGAGTGTGAAGAAAACATTACAGCAACAATAGCAGAAGAAATTGCTATGAGCAGGCAAGATGAATATAAAGAGAAAATTGCAGCAACAATGGCAGAATTCTCTGACCCTTTTAATTGTACAGCTCAAACACTTTTGAAGCCAGATTATAGTAACGATTTTGTGCAGGTAATCTTTGAAAATAATGCAGGAGAAGTTTGGCCAAAGATGGATAACTATTCAGGCATGTATTGGGTCACCCATGTGCATGACAATGCAGATGTAGTTGATTTTATATGGATGAAATTTGTGACGAACATATCTGACTAAGAAAGAAGGTGCTAGATTGAAAACAGAAGTTAAGAGGATCATTGAAGGAAGCATGAGCAATATGGGTTCTGGTCAACTTCATATGTCTTCATTAACTTCGAAGAAGTTTGGATGTCGTGAAGTGTGCGTTAGATGCTTAGTATTTTCTAACATCAAGCTGAAAGACACTTTGTGCTTCAAGTTCCAAAGGAAGAAAGGTTGGCAAGGTTTGATTGGACATCCACATGATCGGGGCAAGATTAACTTGCGAACAAGTTGTTTTCAACCTGAGGGGATTGATGCAGGAGTATAATTTCTAGCATTTTAATATTTCATTTTTATGTTTAAGCCTGTTACTGTTCACATGATAATTTCATGTGTTATTGAAGAAATTGGTTACTGTTCATGTATTACTACTCACGCATACTGTAGCAAGGCCCTTTTTATTTAGGCCTCCACTAGTATAAATAGGTTATGTTAGTTTCAATAGCCTTCTATTATTATTTTTACTAAACGTCTGTAGTGGTTTTAAAACCCTAAATATCAAACTTTGTTCCTATTCAATGATTCTGTTTGGGTATTCCGCCGAGAATCTATGTTAATTTGAGTTCTTCCTCTATTCAATTCGATTCGATTCTCTATCCTACATCAACAATAATAACAAAACATTTGGATCAGAAGAAGTCCTATTCAGTGGCTGATTGCACACCCAGTTAACAAGCGATAACATGTAAAACAAGCATGTTAAAAAGCTAAATTTTTCAACACATAGCCTAAGCATGATTAAGTCCCCTACATACACTAGCCCCACAATCATGCATTGCCAAGAAAAAAGCAAAAGGAAGAAAGAGAGAGAAAGCCATTTCATCCTCAAGCCACTGTTACCATGAGCAGAGGAATAACAATTTGTCCATGCAAAGAAATTGAATAAGGTGGCTTCCAGAATTTGTCAACAAAAGGTGAGGGTTATATATAAAATACTGAAGAGGAAAGAAACATTCAAATTTGATGCAACTTTGTTTAGTGCAACTGTGATTCATTCCCTAACAAGGATCTGGAGCGATTGTTCTCAGTTGTGGGTCGCATATTTCAACTATTCATGACTTCTGGCATTGTAGATAAAAATAGATGTAGAAGCTGTATTTCATGAGGGAAGAAAAGTGTGGTGTTGACAATAGCAGAGAATGGTGAAGAATGCATAAACTTACCAGCCATGATGATTCATTTTGAAAGGTTGGCTTAATATCCAAGTTTTCGGGCCTAATGAACTGTTGAATCAAGGACATCTTCTGAGAAAGTTGGTCGTCAACTTTGACATCATCTGGAAGTGAAGCAAATACACGGGTAAATAACTTTGTCATTACATACTTCTCGAGTCCCTGTATATGAAAAGAAACCCAGATTGAAGATATCAATAACTAATGAGGATTGTCATCCACTAATAGAGAGAGCCAAATAGTTACTTTTTTACTTTCAGCAAATGCTATTGACGGGAAATACAAAAGCCCAAAAAGTGTTTTGAAATTATTGTTGTTTTTTTTTGCGATTTTTCTTTTTGGGGGGAGGGGTGTGGTTTTAAAAGAGAGAGAAAAGAAGAGGAAGAGGAAGAAATAAAGTGGGAAGAATTGACTGACTTCTCCGGCACTCTCGAGCTCCTCCTCGGAGCAGCCAGCCCAGAGGGGATGAGCCCTGAAAGCTGCTTCCATGTTGGCAAGGAACTCCTGCACCATAGCACTGTCCCTCTCTGGATCAGGAGCATTGTTCGAAAATGAAACTATAAAGCTGCCCCCATGCATTCAACAAACAAACAGTACTAATTAGCAACTCGAGAAAGAAAAAGGAAGAAGAAACCCTAGGTAGGTAGGCACAAGCACCAATATCAATAGCAAACCAAGCTAAAAACATACTACATTACATTTGCAATTAAGGTTTTAGATGATTATTACGAAGGAACTTTCCTTCCAAGTGGAAGAATTCTTCAATAGTTGAGTGAATTTTTCTTTTAAGTAAAAGGAAACACATGAGCAGTCAATAACAATAAATAAAAGGTTAGATGAGGAAGGAGGATTGTGTATTTAAGATGGATCGGATCGGATCGTATCGGAATCCAAAATGTACCTTTTGATGGATTTAACGAAATCGGAGGCGGAGGGTTGGCGCATGCGTTCCAGGAAATCGTGTAATCCCAAGAAAACGTCGGCGTTTTCCATTCTCCTCCCTGAAATCCTCTTCTTCTCTCCCTCCTCTGATTTTCCTGCTGCCAAGGAATTTGGTTCGCTCGCTTTATAATTTATATACTCTTATTACTTGTAGACTCCAGCAGCTAAGCTAAGCTAAGCTAAGCTGAACAACACACCACACACACCACCCCTAATCCTAACCGGTGATTATTATGACGCTAATGAATAATGATATGATACCCTCCCCTCCATATAATTATAATTATTAGTAACGGAGGATGACGGGATTCTGATTGATGGTCTTCGCCTATTAAAAATATATATTTAGAGTTTTTTCATGTACTTAGAATTTCTCATTTATGCAGTTTGTTTGTGTACCTTGTAACTTTTTAAAATTTAGGATTCGGTTTTGAGTCCCGGCGCTTCCAGTCAAGCCCCATAATAGTGTGATGTGGCCGAATGTGGGGTGGTGGTCGTTGAGCCCGGTGACTCCCCGACATTATGACGCGTAGCAGGCGAAGGTGTTCGTTGGTGCCCCGGTGGGCGGTCTCTCTTATGAGGAGGGTCTAATGCCAGGATATAACCGATATTGACACGGGTCTGGACCGACGGGGCGATGATGACACCACTTATGTCTTTTATTTCGAAAAAAAACTTTTTAAAATTTCAATGATAAAAATAGTGAGTCTCACAAAATTTTTCATGTGGTACTAATTTGTTTTTGAAACGTGTTAGGAGTACGGTTAGATCACCACGTTATTCGTCGAGTTACACGAAGTACACGAAAGAGGGACGAAAATTAAAATTCATTATCATACACGGAAAAACTTGGAAGTACACAAAAGGGACAATGATAAACTCGAAGTATATAAAAGGTATTTAACCTTCTTTGTTTCTTTTCTTCGCCTGTTTTTTCTTTTATTCTTTTTTTTTTTTTGCTAATTTTGAAAAAGAAAACACAGCAGTCGAGAATGCTGGCAACAGCGGCAATGGAGGGGTTACCGCTATCGGATTCCTAATGTTTTCTCCCAAAAGAATTGGTATCTTTCACTTCTATCAAAAGAAAAAAAAAAAGAATTGGTCTATTTTAAATGTTGAATGAAACTGCTACTCCCAATTCCTGGACTGTATATTTGGAGAAAGAAATTACATTTTGTTGGGATTATAAAATAGTTTGTCACATGCACAAATTTTAATGGACTTGGTTGAGAGCATAGCAACAATCGAACAAGGCCGGCCTGGATTTTCTTACCTACCTCTTTGTTCCCTTCTCCCTTTCCTTTTTTCTTTTTATTTTTTCCCCATGTTCTTTATCCCTTTCATACTTTATCCCAGAAAATATTTTTATATCCTCCTCTTATATGTATATATATATATATAGATACTCGTACGGTAAAGATTGATCTAAATTTCAGACAAAGAAAAGGATTGTTGTCTGGGCGTATAGGCTTGGTTTAGACCCAGAAATAAGTTAGACAATTCAAATAAATTTTCAGGCATTTGAAGAAGGGTTGAAAATTCAATGAAGTAGTAGTGTTACTTAGACGATAATGATTGTGAGATATTTAAAATTAACTGCCCCCCATGCGAATTGCCAAATACTTGTGCCGGAGATATTATGAATTTTTTTGAAGAGTGGATTCACTCAAAAAGCTCAACCCCCCTCCGGACCTCTGCAGCTAGATCCTCTGATTGATGTCGGTAAGTATCATGCAGAGAAGAAACCACATGGAGCTTAACATCATAATATAACCCATTCAAAGATCCCCGCTATCATTCTAATCCTGTTTCCAATACAAAAACAGGTCTCAATATGAACTCCAAAATAGAAATCGCAACAACAGAAAGAAATGTGCTCAATGATATGGCATTTGCCTATAAGGAGTTCGCTCCAACAAAATTAGGGAAAAAATAAATGGGAAGTAGAAAGCTTCTATTTACTCCTAGGTCCAGAATAATGTAGAATGTGTAATAGTTAAGAGTTTTAACTACCATTACATGGACAAACACAAGTTAGTGTTGACTGTTGAATATCAGTTTCTATTTCACAGCTTACATATCAGTTTCTATCATTTTCCTTCTTCTAAATCTAACCCCCACACGAACAAACTTCTGGAAACTACAGAATACAGATGATAAATATGCGCACCCTCGTGTCCTTTAACAATTACAAACGGAAACAAAAAAGAAAAACTGCCAAACACAGTCCTCTCAACCCAAGTGGCCAATAGAATGGCAAGCTAACATGCAAAGTGTAACCACAACCAAGGTTCTGTGCAACGCTCTTTTATGGCTTGCCCCCGGAGATCGAAGAAGAAATGTGTATAGTATAATTGAGAAGTGCTTTCTCTATCTCAAAACTCTCTACAGCCTCTACCCTTCTTGCTGATCGGAAATACCCCCATCGCACCACTTAAAAGAGAGCATTCCATACGGCACCATCCCCTTCACCACACCGTTCATGAACAAATTTGATCTTCTCAACTGACTTGCATATTCCACTGCAACTCCAATCAAAGGATGCTATGCATACATTGCCCGCCTGAGCCTTCCACTCACAATCTGAAGTAGTGCATGAAATCACATGTTAAAAACAGTGCCACCAACTTAGTTAAAAAAGATGTGGGGGACGGAGCTATGCAAGGGCATTGATTCAGACATGACTTTTTGATCTAACTATTATAATTGCTTGCCCTGATTATTTTTTACTTTTTTTTTTTCTCTCTTGCTGAACTCAGAAAGGTGAGAGTGCGGGAGAGCTTACTGGATTAAGAACCCAGTAATTCCCCAAATTGGGAGAAACCATGAAAACTACACCACATCATGGTGGCATTGCAAATTTCTCCAGTCTTCTGGACACGACTTCTTCATCTCTTCTTTCTTTATTATGCTAATTCTTCATCTCTTCCTCAACTTCTAGCTAAACCTCAACCAGCCAAAACTAGCAGCAAGGTGTTTCAAAATAGCAAGACATGTAATGCAAGACACATTAGTAGTGTGTACCTGGTGGAGTCCCACAGCACATGTTACGGTCATCAATATGCTCAACCTCAAGCCCGATGAACCATGCGCCAAGGGAGACGTCCTCATTGGCATACTTATGCAATATGGGCCTGCAATAATAATCAGGACCAGGTAGAACTTTAATAGATACTCTAATGGGAAAAAAAAAATGCCATCAAAATGGCAAAGTTACTGCACCCAACACTTTTAGGTTTCAATATTAGACTGACTGAATGCCAATATATCCATCCATACATGTGAAGATTCTCTATTTTTTAAGCACCACAAAAAAAAAAAATCAACTGGCAGATGAAATGCAGAAATGTTTGGTATGAAAACCACTAAGCAAGATATTTCCACAGGCAATCTCAGCGAAAAACACCAAATTATAGTATTTATAAAACTGCAACCCAAAACCTCATACATGGTAGATAAAAAAGAAAACCCAAAACAAAGGCCAATGCCTTGTACATGAACATCAATCCTTACTGATTGATGGAAATGTAAGTGGCAAGATCTTTCGAGATTGCATAAATTTGTCCAGTTGCATGCCGAAAATATTTGTTTCCTTCTTCTCCAAATTTCCAATACTCTGGTTCATGATACTTCACATTCCTGAAAAAAAAGAAGAGAATTTTAGAACTAAGCAATACTACTGTTTAAGCACAAATATTATGGAGCGGGAACATCTCCTGAATCTAAGAGCTCCAGAAGGATTACTTTTGGGCAAGCACGGGCCCAGATTTCATACATCCAATGTATACCCTGGGTTTTGAACGATGACGAGCAAGAGTAGCAGCTAGCATACCTACAGGAAAAATAGAGATAAGGGTTTGTCTATTGCGATATATGAAAACAATATTGACAAAATAATGTGGATAGAGATCCTGCTACGCGGTCCTACCAAGATTGACATGGACATCGTCATCCACCTTGATATAGAACTCAGCGTCCCATTTTGCAACTGCGGTAGAAAAGAATATTTTTGTCTTTGCAGACAACTCGTGGTATCCTTCAACATGCTCCTGCAAAGACAATAAATATCGTGATGACTCAGCTCCTGAAGATCACCTAGTTTCCTAGATATTCAAACCATTACACGTGCCATCTCTTACCAGCCTCAGGAAATCCCTATGCTGAGCTTCTTCCGAATCAATAGCTCTATCTAAGATGCTGTTGGATGTTGCACTGAAACAATGAATGTGCAGATAATTAAGGTAATTCTCATATAAATACAATAAAGTGTGTCCGCGCTACAAATATATATGCTTATGCTATACCATGTTAAGGTACAGATAATCTGTGTATTTCTGCTTGATACAAATGCAAAGCCAAATGTGGTCACGTTGCACTACATCTCAACAATCGTGGTTATTAGGGTAGGAGTATCATATGAATGGACCATGCAAAAGCAAATCATATTGTCCTAGGATACACTAATTAGGAAATTCAAGCAGACACAGTAAGAACAAAGAATTGTTTGCTTACGATAGGGTTTGTCTAAAGTACAAGTTAGTTTAAAACATTAAGAAGAAAAAACGAGGCATTATTCTTGAGGTTGCTGCCTCAGCACAAACATCTGCAGAAAGCAACAATAATCAAGAGCATTCACAGTCAATAAGTTGGCAAGATCTGCAAGCCTCAAATTAACACTTCTTTATGTCATCACTTCCTAAAGGAATATCAATCAACCAGCGTACTATTATACACAAATGGATCCTAGTTGCAGCTTAATGACCCTCCCCAAGTTTCTGCTCTATTTGTGATCGTTAACTGTTTCAAGTGCCAAGACAAAAGGATGAAGCAAGCAACATCAACTAAAGTTCTCAAATCTTAAATTTTGTATACGATAAAGGCTTTAATGTGATCAAGCATTCTATGCTATTAAGCACGGTATAAAAATGATGAGCATGCACTGGGACATTGGAAATTCTCTTACTACCACAAAGTTAACGCCTCAAATGAGAAAACAGTATGGGAAGAATCACCTGTGTCCAATCATGAAACGGATAACAATCCCTTTTTCACGTTCCAACTGCAAAAGCTTCTCACCTGAAATGAATATTAAAAAGAAAAAAGGAAAAAGAATGAGAAAACACATTGCAACCATCAATAACTTGGGGAAACGTTTGTCTAGCATAAACATATGGGGGGATAAGAAAAAGAGGAATAAATAAAAGGAGCATAATTCAATTCAACCTTGGGGCATCCAAGTCTCTCGGACGGAATCACGCCTCTTCCGACTGCTAAAAGCAGTGTTGATGCCAATGACCATGAACACTTTCTGCTTCGGTGATCCCTCGCGAGACAGGGCGCCGGCGGATTTCTCCAAGCTCATCTCCTGCGAGCTTCGAGACGCGGCCAGCTGCATCTGAAGCATTGCAATGGACTTATCAAGAGATCTGGGAGCACCTCCCAAGAAGCCAGACAAGTGAACAAACATGTCAATAATAAACCCAAAAAAAGGCAGCTAAAAATTTGAAAGGCTAGACTTTAAACTAACTACTCACTGAATGGCTTCGTGGGTCTTCAGAACTTCGCCCATCACATCTTTGCTATGTGAAGCCGGTTTCTGCAGTTAGAAAAAGAAAAGGAAAAGACAAAAATGGAAGCTTGAGAACAGATTAATAACAAAAAAAAAAAAGCACATAAGAAGAGATACATAGAGACAGAAAACAACATGGGCAGAGACACTGATTTGCAGATCAACAAAACCTTTTGAGAAACGGAATCTTCAGAAACGATCTGCAACTCCTGCTCACGCCGGCGCTGCGATATGAGCTGACCGTTGGATTCATCATCAGGAGAATCCCACAACCTGCAATTCAATCCATATTATATGATTTAATTAGAGCCCTGCCTTGCCTTTCCAAATGAAGACAAATGAAGAAATCGAATTCGGGAATAAAGACGACGGACTTGTTAGAGAAGAGGATCCCAAGACCGAAGCAAAAGACGCAGAGAATGGGAATCCATTTGGCCGAGACCTTGGCGGGGCCTCGGCTCTTCATTGTTGTCGAAGAATATTATGGAACGAATTGAAGAGGAGGAAGAGGAGGAGGAGGAGGGGGCTGACTCTGACTTAGTATTAGATAGATACAATACAATGATTCCAATGATGAAATTCTATTCTATACTGCTCGTTTCTAATTGTTTGTACTTTCTTTGTATGTATGTTAATGCTAATGCAATATAGAAGAAGAGAGCATATATATGTTTGTACTTTGTACTATATAAAAAAGAAAGAAAGAAAAAAGTGTGGAGAAAGAAGTTGTGAAGCGAGAAGCTGAAGAGATGATTTTTTTCTCTTTTTAAAAAATTCTTTTTGCTTCTTTTCTATTTTTTCACTTTTGACCGGAAGAAATTAGGCGCGTTTTTGGACAAGACTGTGTTAGTTAGTTAAATGGAGGGGGAAGTGGGGTTCGACTTTTTGTCGTTATGGTGGTGGGAGTCAAGTCAATGGGGAGAAGGGGGGTAGTGGATCCCACGTCGACGCAGCCAGCCCAAGCACAGGAGAGGAGAGGCAACCGCCTGACCTCCTTCTTCTCCTTCTTCCTTTCCCTTTCTCTCTTCTTCTGTCACGCCACAAGTCAAGCCCCGGTTTATTGCATTAACTTCGTCAATGACGACCGTATGGCGGTACAGGTGCTAGCAAAAGTATCATCACAATTCACTGCAACATGTTTATGGTCTCTGTTTTTGTCCAATGTTTATGGTCTCTGTGGTATATGTATATATATCAAAGACGGAAACCAACTTGTAACTTAACCCGAAAAAAAGAAAACTAATAACTTAACGGTTATGTTTGCGATGATAGATGGATTGTATAATAATGTTGTAACACATTATTTGTTGATTCTCATTTACTCTCTTCCACCGTTAGAACGTTTATTATTATTCAAATCAAACGGTAACTCCTCCTCTGTTATCAAATGTTATATCCTCCAACGTTGAACATAGTGATAGAGTTGAGTACTTTTGTCTGAACATCTGATACTTCATTTCATCCTATTAAATCTGCAAACCCGCAACATCTTTGTCCAAAGCTTGAGTGCGCTACCAAACCACACCGTGCCTCCCCTTCCAACGCTTATATGTAAGTTCCAGCACCCGTTCCAAATGATCCCAGACAATGCTTCCATCGTCAAGTGACGAACTAAAAACTTAAGGTGATGGTTGAAGTCTCTAGTTTTAATCCTTATTACTCTAACACCATACCTTAAACACCATCCCTTGAGTGAAAGTTTTTTGAGCTTCAAAATTGTTCAAGCGAACCCCTCAAAATACGATTTGCCAGATATAAAATTGGCCAAAAGGTAAAAATTCCCAACCCAAAAATCCAAAAAAAAAAAAAACCAATTAAAAATGAAAATTGGTCCCCATTTTTATTTTAGGACTTTTCATTTTTAATTGGGTTTTTTTAGATTTTTTGGATCCCGAATTTATACGTTTTATTAAATTGTGGCAGGCTGCCCTAATTTGGGCAAGTAATATAATATGAAACGGGGTCATCTTGGACTAAAATAACGTCATCCTCGAATTTCTTTTTGACACATCAGATGCAACATGTCTTTGTGGATCCCATTTTTATTTCTTGTGATTCTTTTACTAAATTTCAAATTATAATTCTTGAACCTTTTAAGAAACCCCAACTCAGCGGAAATAATTTTTTTAAAAGAACACATTAATTTTGTTTTTACAAGCATGTAGAGGGTAATCGTAAAACGAACAATTCTGAACAGTGATAAAAAATAATAATTTTGTTTTGTTTTTTAGGCAATAAAACTCTTTTTTTATGCTAATTGTGTGATTTTATTGAGTTAGTGAAAATATATACAAAGAGTTGGGTTTTTGGTACAGTTGGTATCCGAATTTTGCACCTTTCGTCGATCGTGTACCCAAAATTTTCTGTGAGTCATTTATATACCTAAATTTTTCTCGGTCAGGTCAATCGTGGGTCTCGGGCTGGGTATGTACTGACGTGGATTCTTCCCGAGATTAGACCGTTGCCCGCCGCTCAAAACGACCCCGTTTCACAATAATACGACGTTGTTTCATGTCCACATGTCAAACATGGGTCCGACCTATTTACCGGCACCTCACCCAAATTTCCACCCGATTTTAACCTGGTTTAAGAGGTTCAACCAAAAAATTTAATGGCCCCAAAAACAGATCACCACCCATATTAAAACCCCGTTTATCTAACCACCCAAATTCTAATAATTTTATAGACCAAAAAAAATTCTAATAATTTTTCAATTATCGTATTATTTCGTTTAAGAGTTTTAAGTTTATGTTAGTGTGGGAATTCCTGATACTCAACACGTGTCCTCATCAGAGCCGTCTATTACCACCACCACAACAACCACCACCTCCACAGCCGATAGCCTCCTCAATTCCACCACCAACGCACCATGGTAAACCTCCAAAAAATTGCTTTCAGTCCATAACAACAAAGCCTCCACCGAATTCTTCAATAACCAACCAAAATCAAACAACCTAATGAGACAAATTTTGTTGCCCATTCAATTCTTTTTTTACTCATTCAAGCTGGCAATCTTTGCAGAAAAGGACTCATAAAGGAAAATAATGGCTTTTACGAGTTATGAATCACAGTTCAATGCATGAATATACTCAATCTTTCAAGCCATATCAAGTGAATTATTAAACCTCCTTCAAGAGGTTCTTGCAAGTTCCAAAACGACGGCGACGATGTAAGGTGAGAATACTTTCACTGTGAAGAACTTGTTATAAAAAGTGCACTCGTCTTGGAGAAGTCGGAGTCAGAAACTTTGAAAGCGGCATGCCAACCTGTTTAGAGTTGGAAAGGGTGAGGGAGGCGCAATAGACGGAGGCGACGAGGCGGAGTGAGCGTGGTATTGTAGGTTCAGTCTCCAAATTCCAAGATCTCAAAGATGTGGGGAGAGCGGTAGTGGTGGTCTTCTCGGATTCGCAGGTGGTGGTGGTGGTTGGATTTTGTAAGTGGTAGAGGTGGTGGTTGGATTTTGTAAGTGGTAGAGGTGGTGCTCGGATTTGCAGTGGTGGAGGTGGTGCCTGGACTTGCAGTGGTGCTCGTGATTTGTTTGTTGCCTTTATCTTTTTATATAAAAAAAAAATAGTTGAAGAGAAAAAGATGAAGTGAACAGAGGAATATTATTGTGGATGTTATAAATAAAAGAGGAGAAGGAGAAGTTTGAGAGAGGAAAAGATTTTTCCGGTGAGTTCCGGTCACTCTCCGGTCACGGGTTTCATTACCCAGTTTCAGCTTTTATTCATAACCTATTCATTTCATTTGTTACAAATATATATATAGGGGAGAGGTAGGTATATACAGTATTCACACACGTTTTTATAACGTTTTATAACACTCCCCCTTGAATACTGTTGTACTGTGGGTAGAATACGCTTTTGGAATAACTGCCTCGTTAAAAACCTTACCAAGAAAAACCCAGTGGGATAAAAACTTGGTGAAGGGAAAAAGAGTGCAGTGCGTATTCTACTCCCCCTCATTTTGGCCTCTCTTGATTCCTTGATTTTGTTGTATGCCGATCATCCGTGTGCTTTGTCCGATCATTTTTGTTACATTATAACTTCAATTGGACAGAGTTGACAGCATAATCTTCATAATTTTGTCGTTGGAGCGTCTATCTTGCCATCTTGCTTTTGTAGCCCCGATGATATTGCAATATCATGTGTAAAGTTGTGGTTGATGTCCGTTTCTCCTTTTATGTGGACTGAATAAGGGATCTCCATCTGCAAAATCAGCTTTACTCTCTTTCGGGTTTACTGGATTACACATTTGTTATTCCCCGAAGATAAGAGCAAATACACATAATGTCGATAGGCTTAAATAAAAAAACTTCAGGCTTTACATTACAAGCAACACATATTGCACTAAGACGGGGTACTTCAGGACCAGTCTAATAGCACGGTATTTAGAAGCCTCTTCTGGAGTTTCAACCACTAACCATATACATATCAACATAAAATTTACTCATACTCAAAAATAATTTAAACTCGATTTAATCTTTGTAATTTCCCGGGAATTAGTTGCTTCAGGCAACTCGGATCCTTCAGGATCTTCATATATATTTCACAACTTATGGATCCATAGTAGGCTGTAAAAGCATTCATTAGATGCATTTCTAATTCTTTTCATATAATGCCAGACTTATCAAAATAATTGCATCCACCACAGGGGAGTATATCTTTTCATAATTAATACCTTGTCATTTGGGTAAAATTTTGTGCCATGAACCGTGCTTTATATCTCATATTCTTTCCCGCACAAAATCCCATTTTATGACCAGTTGAATTTTACTTCTTCTAGTGTATGGACTGCAGTTCCAGAAATTTCTCGCTTCGAGCGAGTCTAACACAGCCTTTAATCATGTTTCTCTATTTTGGCCAATCATACTGCGCCTACATTTGTCAAATGTAGGTTCATGATCCTCATTTTAATATTTAGCGCTATAAATTAAGATTGTATTCCGTCGACGGTTATTTCTCGTCGGTTCCATCTTCTGACACTGTAATTGAGATCTCATCATACTCATTTATTTCAGGTACCTGAGTTACTTCATGAAATTTATCAACTGTGTCAGAGAATCAACCTCTTCTGGAGGACTTTTAATTCAAACCTCTACTGGAGGTCTTATTTTCTCACTGGGGCCATCTTATCACTTTTGCTCCTTTTTCTCTATCGAGAATTTCTTTTCTTTTTGGAACCGAGTATAATCCATATGGATTCATTTGCATACTTATATTGTTCTTCAGGATCATCAAAACAGGAGCATTTGCAGCTGGTATATAGTAACATATTTCAAATAAATATGTCTGGCAAATGACTTGCTAATCTTTTGCAAATGAATCATTTTTTAGAACTTCAGGTTCATACTAATATTCGAAGATCAAAAATTAAATATTGATAAGTCATTTCAATAATTTCTTGATCCAGCTGCTTATTTTCTCTCCCCCTGATGTTGGGTAAAACATCAACTAATAAGCGAATATTGCTGTAAATGAATCTCCAATCCCCTGTCATAGGTTTCAATTATCTTTATAATATATGGAGATACATACCCAACGTAGATTCCCAATCTTCTTAAGGGACCAATTTCACAACCCTGTGGTGGAGCATTATATAACTCAAGGTCCGAAGATGGGAGATACTATGTATGTGACTATTAATCAATTAAATGGGGGGGTTCTTATAACATCATGTTGGCTTGATGCACAGTGTTGCTGCATATAAAATATCAATTTCTCAAGCAATAATATTTCATCAACAGTCGTGCAATCAATTGTCAATGTTCCCCCAGATTTGTTTGGGTTTATTTCCAATGATATACAGTCTCTTATTGATGAAATATCCCAGCATTATCTAAACATATAGTCTAGTAACATAAGTAGGGACATGTGCCCGCAAGTGGCATAATAAGTGCGCAATGATGTCAACTTTCGTCACACAATAAAACCATCTAGTTGATGCATCGTAAAAATTACCTAGATGGTTAACACCGCGGATTGATCAGTCCGCGTTCATGTCCCTGAATTATTCTTATACTTGCTGGTGATGCTAGGCCATTCACATCTTAGGAAGGCCGTAAGATAACTTTCGCAGCAAACAAACTCATAGAAATTTATTGATTGTAAAACTTCTGGTTTTTCAATGAATGATCCAATTCTTCAGGCTGCGCAAGCTGTGTATCTAAATACTTAAAATTGCTAGCTCCAGGCTAGTGCATTCCAGCTTCTGGCTGGATATGTTAAGTTTCAATTGCTCAACTGTTAGCTTCAGGCTGCAATACATGTGTCAATATTGGGTTTATTCCTGCCACTCATGTCGAAAAAGATCGAAATTATTGGACAATAATCAATGCAGTTGCAGACATTTCCAAAAGTAAATCCTCGAGGATTGTAAAGCTTTGGAATTTTCTGGATAATAATATAATCCACCGAAAAATCTTCTGGATCTTTTCGGGGACACCTGTCTATCTATGCTCAGGCTATAAAATGGAGAGAATTACATGAGAAGATACAAGAAAAACTCATAGATATAGAAAAATTCATCTGAGCAAAGAAATAGAAAAACTCAACCAAGACAAAAAAACAGAAAACTCAACCAAGACAAAAATGCCTTCCCCAGCTACTGTTTTCTTTGTTGAGGGTGCCTCACTAGGCAGAAGAAATAGATTGGCCTATAGCATGGTAAATGAACAACAAGAGGAGCTGCCTAATGATCTGGCGAGAATTCCTCGTTTAGTGTTTGTAGAAGAGCTATACTCGTCTAGGTTCTTTGTGTCTCCAATGGAAGAAACTTTCTTCCTGGAGGACCAAGGCAATCTCAGGACAAATTTTTATGGCTCAGCTAACTCTATAATTTTTATGGCAATCTCCGGTCACGGGTTTCATTACCCGATTTCAGCTTTTATTCATAACCTATTCATTTCATTTGTTATAAATATATATATATAGGGGAGAGGTAGGTATATACAGTATTCACACACGTTTTTATAACGTTTTATAACAGTGGATCTAATTTTAATTCTAATCTCATTCTAATTATCACTGTTGTAAAATAAATACTAGAAAATCAGGAGGAAAAGTAGGACGTTGCCTTTATTTTTTTATATATAAAAAATAGTTGAAGAGAAAAAAATAAAGTGAAGACTTAAATGATAATTATGGAGGAATATTAATGTGGATCTAATTTTAATTCTAATCTTACTATAATTACCATTATTATAAAATAAATATTAGAGAATCAAGGAGGAAAAGTAGGACGTCACATGTTTATATGCTAATCTTTAATTTGACAATAAATATCTTTTTCAAAATTTAGATATGATTAAAAAAGGATTGATTTTAAAATAAATACGGTTTTATATTTTAGAAAATATTAAGGAGAAAATTGAGAAGGAAAAGTAGGATTTTTTCAATTGTCGATTTTAATCTCATAATAATAAATATCATTTTTAAAATTTAATTTTGGTAAAGTTTAAATCGGGTGAGAATTAGGTGGTAAACGGGTGAGGATTGGGTGAAGGTTGGGTGAGGGGCTAGAATGGATGGGACCTACATTTTACACATAGACGTGAAACGACACCGTATCATCGTGAAACGGCGTCGTTTTGAGTGACGGGCAGCTATCCATTTTCGCGCAAAATCCACGTCAGCACATACTCAGCCCGAGACCCACGATTGACCTGACCGAGAAAAATTTAGGTATATAAATGACTCAGAAAAATTTCTGGGTACATGATTGACGCAAAGTGCAAAATTCGGGTATCAACTGTACCAAAAACCCCAAAGAGTTTGTTTACAAGCATATGTGTTGAAAAGGGAAGTAACACTGGGCAAAATGCTAAATGTTGTAGCATACTACAGGCATCATACTGAAAAATGAATTGTTATCTTCTTGCCCGCACGCCAGTTTTTCAAAGTCTCTGTAGAAGCAAGAACTACGCCAGCTCTATAATGGAAGAGGGGGTGGGCTATTTTCAACTTTGGTTGTAGATGACATGCTTGACGGGCAAATGATGGGGAAATCCATAAATGGGCCTAGAGAGGAGAATTATATCACGGGATGGACTTCGAAGGCACACAAGAAGCCCATGAGCCCAGGATGTGTGCAAGGTGGTTGGACTTATCATCAATTCAAAGTTAAATAAAATAGGTACTTGTTTGAATTTAAATTAATTTGAATATTAGGTATGATTTAAATTAGTTTGAATTCAAATGGGATGGATAAGTTATATAGGATTTGAACTCTTATGTGTAACCTATAAATAGTGCATGACATAGGAGGAGAAAAATATGGGAGTGTATTGTATTCTTTCACCATTAATATAATACACAAAGCTTCTCCCAATTCCTTTCTCTCTTTTCTTTTCATTCTCTCCATAGTTGTGTTTTTAGGTTGATCAAGCTGAGGCTTGAACCGCACGGGCATCTTCCGCAGCCCTAAACTCTGTGCCCGTGACAGTTGGTAGCGGAGCTTTGCAAGATCTTTTGTGAAGATCATAGCCCTTTACTGTTGGAGTTGGAGGGAGGATTGAAGCATTGCTATCTTGTTGGCTGGTAGGGGATTCAAGAACAACAAGAACAGATTGGAGGCAGAGCTTGCAATTACCAAAAGAAATTTTCATTCCGGGTTTGATCATTCTTTTGTTAGAGGTGTTGGCTTGGATTGAGAAAATTATATTGTTGGTGGTTGGAGTTTTTGCATTGCCAAGTGTGTTGCTTGATCTTGTTGGTTGGAATTAATTTGCCTATAATCTATTTATTTCAATTTCCTTGTAAAAGCAAGTTTTTCTATTGTATTTGTGGGAAATACTTGTAATATTTGCTTGGGAGGGGTTTTTGGAAATTGAGATAATTAGATTTGTGGAGTTTTCTATTGTAAGAACTTTGTTGGAGAGTTTGTAGAGTTTGTAAAGTAGGTATTTGCTTTACCAAAATTTACTTGAAGGGGGATTACTTTGGTGCTGTGGGTTGCACAGCTCTCTTGGTGGGAGTTGTGTGTTTTCCTTATGTTCATATTGAGCAGGGAATTAGCATCATAACCTTGGTGATTTGGTAAAGATGGTTGGGGCAACCATTAGAGAAGAAGGCATCCTTGGTGGACGCCTAGACAAGCTTGAAGATCGTATCTCTAACTGTGAAGCTAGCAACAAGGGCATGGCTAGTGAGGTACAAGCACTCAGGTCGCAGTTCACAGAGCTCGATAGTGGTTTCAATAGAGCATTGGCAGAGATAGTTGATGAGCTTGTTGAATTAAGGTCGATACGTGATGATTTGAAGCTATGCAAGAGGCAACTTGCCATGATGGAAGGAGGTGTGCCACTTCAACAGCAACAGGTACTACCTAATATCGATATTCCAAAGCCAAAGGAGTATGATGGGACGAGGACAGCGAAGGCAGTGGATGTCTTCCTGTTTAGCTGTGAAGAGTATTTTGATGGCTTGAACATCACGGATGACCAGGAGAATGTGAAGATCGCGAGGAGATACTTTACTGATTTTGCAGTGTTATGATGGCGATAGATACGCACTACTGGTGAGGGGTGCAATGATTGGACTTGGGATCAGTTCAGACAGCAACTGAAGGACCAATTCTATCCGGAGTATGCTGGGAGGGAGGCGCGAGACATGTTGCGAGCATTGAAGCACGATGGTAGCATTAAAAAGTACGTCAAGGAGTTTCAGGAGCTGGCTTTTGAAATCCCTTCAATGACTGAAGAAGAGGGATATAGTGCATTCATAGGTGGACTTCAGAGGTGGGCAAGAACCAA
This sequence comes from Turnera subulata, assembly GCA_028386065.3. Classification (NCBI taxonomy): domain Eukaryota; kingdom Viridiplantae; phylum Streptophyta; class Magnoliopsida; order Malpighiales; family Passifloraceae; genus Turnera; species Turnera subulata. The sequence goes on along the minus strand of JAKUCV010000052.1, from coordinate 45,191 downwards.
GGTCGATGATCGACATGCAAAGACATTAAAGGATGCAATCTGGATCGCTGAATCATTGACGGAGTATGGCAAGGAGTCCAATCCCAGTTCTTCGGAGGAGTGCACGAGTGGGAGTGAGGATGACATAACTTTTTCACTGAAGAAAAGAGACAAGAAGTCCAAGTGGGGCAATTCTAATGGTGGCAAAACTAGGGAGATAGAATGCTACTTGTGTAAGGGAACTCACAAAGTCTACGACTGCCCATATAGAAATAAGATTAGTGTAATCTTGAAGGAGTCGGCGGGGGATTCCTCGGGTGAGGAAAATGCCGAAGAGGAGCAAGTCAGGATTGGGTCGTTAAGGATCTTGACTGTAGTCCAAGTTAATAGACCAATGCCAAAGAAAGGACGCATGTTTACTATAGTGTGGATTGGGGAGCATGAGATTGATGCTTTGATTGATACTAGTGCTATTCACAACTTTCTTGCAGGTGATGAAGCAAAGAAGCCGGGCATCATGATTACCAAGGAGTTGAGTGCGATAAAGGCAGTCAATATAGTTGCACAACCTATCCTTGGTGTGGCACAGGGTATAGAGATTAACTTGGGGGATTGGCGAGGCAAGATTGAGTTGACCGTGGTTCCACTTGACGATTATCCCATGATATTAGGGATGGAGTTTTTTGAGAAGACAAATGCGTCGATTCTCGTGGGTGCTAGCCAGATTCACATGCCAAGAGGCACAAGTACTTGTGTGGTGTAAACTAGACAAGAGGACAGGAAGCCGAGAAAGAAATTTTATGTAGTCCAGTTGGTGCAAAAAGATCACACAGAGGTACAAGAGGTGAGTAGGCAAGCAATGGATGCAACAGTGGCACCATGTGTTGCGGCACGGTGGGCGGGGGTGGCAGGAGCCACAAAATCTTTGAAGATTGATTTTTTGGAAGAGATCAAGCTTGGAGGTACTTCACCAAAGGCAGGTCTAGCAAGTGAAGACAAGAAGAAAAGTTCTTCATAAGGAGACTGTGATGGTTATGGTGGTGGAGACCATGTGGAAGCACAAGGTTACAAGAAGAGTGACCAAGGTGCATGTTCATGTGCTGTAGAACAGCAACTAGAGGTGGCCAAGTCAAAGGAAGTTTAGAGGTCCAAGAGATGGTGGATTCCAAGTACTTCAGAGAAGATTGTGGCACATAGGAAGGTCATTCATTGGCATGGACAAAGAGATCGAGTACTCAATCTTTTGCAATGGAAGGAGTGTCCAAAGGCAAGGTGGGAGTGTGAGCATCGGACGAAGCAATTCAGGGAGTGAGTTGCAATGCATCTTCGGATTAGAACGAGGACGTTGCAAGAATAGGTGGTGAAGAATGTCACGGGATGAGCCCCAAACGCACACAAGAAGCCCATGAGCCCAGGATGTGTACAAGGTGGTTGGGCTTATCATCATTTAAATTTGAACTGGCCATTCAAATTTAAATAAAGATAGGTGCTTGTTTGAATTTAAGTTAATTTGAATATTAGGTATGATTTAAATTAGTTTGAATTCAAATAGGATGGATAAGTTATATAGGATTTGAACTCTTATGTGTAGCCTATAAATAGTGCATGACATAGAAGGAGAAAAGTATGGGAGTGTATTGTATTCTTTCACCATTAATATAATACACAAAGCTTCTCCCAATTCCTTTCTCTCTTCTTTTTCATTCTCTCCATAGTTGTGTTTTTTAGGTTGATCAAGCTGAGGCTTGAACTGCACGGGCATCTTCCCCAGTCCTAAACTCTGCGCCCGTGACAATTAGCCCGTCACTTTACTAACAGTGGGAAATCCAAGTTAAAAAGTACAATCATCATTATTTGAATTGCTACTATGTTGTTTTAATTTGTAAGGGTCATGTTTGGCTTCAACTTATTTTGCAACCTTAATTAGTTTAGTTAATTAGAGACAACGTTCCTTCTTTTGATTAGGGGATTTTTTTCTTCTTAAGTGATAAATAGCCTACATTTAATGTTAAAATACTTGCTTGGCAAGTAAGCTTTTTGTTATATCAGGAATTGAATTTACTTATCAAAGTATTTTATCTTGTGATGTTTGTTCTCTTCCTTTCCTATTATCTAAGTTTCTAATTGTATTGTCAGTTAGGGATTTAGTAGGAAACTTTTCTATCTAAGGTTTATGCTCCTTTTATCTTTGGGTGATTTAGATTCTTGAACTTTAATCTTATTGGGTTTCCGCATCATTTAGTAGCAGAGCAAGTGAATTTATCTATTCCTTGTTCTTTATTCCTGATTCTTTTTTTATTATTTTTCTTAGTATTTCCTTATTGTTATTTTCCTCCCCAATTGTTAGGGTACAATCCAGTATACAAAAACAATTGGGTTTCATTTTGCTTCTTCTTTTCTTTGTTGAGCTCGACGTCAGAACCAATGGTTATCATAACTAAATTAATTTTCGAAGTTAATATAGTCCAACTAGTTGAACCTAGTTAACCAAGAACTAAGAGTATCTCTGAGCCAAAAGCATGCTTGGTTTTATGTTTTTTAAAACTCGTCCAAGTTACCACTACTTTCCTAGTGACAAATAAGTCATCAACACAACTTCCAATCATCCAATTTTCATCATGTTAGTATATCCACAACCAACAAATCAGCAACCACAGTATTAATACCACAATCAGACTCAATTGGCTCAGTAGTTCAATCAGGCAAAATAATCACAGAAAAACAAACACAGTATCATGTGCAACATATCAAAGGTTATCCATCCTCACCTTAGCCGATTTCCCTACTCCTGAAAGTCCTCAAATTGTCCCGGCTCCGGTTCCTCGGGATACTGCTCGTTATCAGCTCCTAAATAGCAAACAATAGCATATACTCACATAAGATGCACATAAATGCAAATGATGCTTTACCGCAAAAATAAACCTAAACTGGTTCGTTACATCCCGGTGAAACCCCGTTATCATCATCATTCACCATTTCTTATTCCTGTGTCAAAATACCATACTGTATTTATACCCAGTTATTATTCCGGTATATACTTTGATAATACCCTTTCCAAAACATTTTTCCTTCATATTTAATTATTTTTTTTCCCATAATAATACATACCATAATATATTTTCCAAAATATTTTCACAAGAACTACTTAGCATAATATAATTTTCTAGGAAGAATATTCATACATATATTATATATTTTTTTTAGAGGTAGTGGATACATAAAAGCTATTTACAATAATATATTTATATATATATATATATATATGAGTTATAAACCGTATCACAATTACCTTGTTTCCTCAAAATAATAATATGTCAAAATATTATAATTATGTACATATATATATACATATATATATATATTCAGGTTATATTTATTATTTTATTTTTATTTAAAATTACTTGTCATAACACATATCCCTTTTCCAATATTATATATATATCCCTTAAAATATTACGTGATTTATATATATGTATACATATTCTTACTGTATTCTCCCATTAAGTATGTAGGTATATCATTATCCCAGAAAAAAAAGTATATTTACGTTGTAAATAAATTTCCAGAATTATTTTTACATACATTTATTCTTCTTTTTTTTTAATTAAATCGGGTTGGGCCTTTATACTTGTTATTGAACCTTGATTAGCCCAAGAGTTTTGGTCCAGGGAGGCAACCAACCGGCCCAGGCACAAGTCCCAGGCCCAGACCATCAATCCGGCCCGAACACCCAAGTTAACCCTAAACCTGACCCGTTTGAGGATCGGGTTGCTTACCTTAACCCGGCGCTCCACGGGTCGAAGGCAGCAGCAGCGGCGCGGCACGACGGCGAGGAACACGGCGAGGCTTGAGGCGAGGATGCAAGGGCGACGGCTGCAGTGGCGGTGAGAGGCGCGGCTGCGGTGGCTTGTGACAGCGACTGGTGATGGATCGCGGTGCTGTCGCGAGGAAGTGAGGAGGGCGGTGTCGGTGGATCTGCAAGCGGCAAGGCAAGGTGGTGGTCTCGGTGGTGACGTATCGACGCGAGGAGGAGGTGTTGGTGGTTGCGACCTTCTCGGTTGTCTCCCCTGACGGTGATGGCAAGAAGAAAGGAAGGAGATGGTGGTTGGGTGTGGCGGTTGGTCACGATGGTGGTGGCGGTGTGTGGTGGTGAGGTGGCGGCAGTGGTGTGTTTTGTATTTTCTTTTTTTTTTCTCTTCTTTCTTTTACAGGAGATGGTTTTGTGAGTGTTGTTGTTTGCAGGCGCAAGGAGCAGATGGGTGAGGCTGGAAAGAATTCACAGGTAACACAAAAGAAACGTGCATGGGTACTGTCTAAACAGGAAGGAGGCGGCGGCAACATGTATAATTGAGCCGCCTCAATTATGCAGGTTTGTCTGCACATAACCCGTGTACCGATCGGACCAGAAAATATCTATTATACCCACTTGACTTAATTTTTGGCCTGGTAATTCGAGGTTAAACCTGACTTTTCTTAAGATTCCTAGACCCGAAAAATGCCAACTCTGGTCCGAAAAATCCGCAGAAAAATCGGGAACGTGGGGTAAGGGTCAGTTTCAGGATCCAATGCATAATTTACCCTGAAATAATTACCCAAGATTAATTTCATTAGGTAAATTACTGTAGAAAGCTTCTTTTTTTTACAGTCCCGGTAAAAATATAAATTTTACCCAGGCCGTTACAGTCTACCCCCCTTAAAAGAATTTCGTCCCCGAAATTCATTCCTATTCTGTGAAGAGATGCGGGTACTGGGACCGCATGTTTTCTTCAACTTCCCATGTAGACTCGTTAGCGGAATGCTTACTCCACTTGACTTTGACCATAGGAATGATACGGTTCCGCAACTGCCGAAATTCTCGAGCAAGAATCTGCTCCGGCACTTCTGTGTAGGTAAGATCCTCTGCTACCTCAACATCCACTGGGGCAACAATGTGACTATGATCTGATCGATATCTCCTCAGCATAGAGACATGGAACACGTCATGAATACGTGCTAGCTCATCAGGTAAAGATAACCTGTAGGCTAGTGGTCCAATTCTCTCCACGATCTCATAGGGTCCAATATACCTTGGGCTCAGCTTTCCTCTCTTGCTGAACCTGATTACACCCTTCCAAGGTGCTACTCTAAGGAAAACCTTCTCACCAACGTTATACTCCATCTCTCGTCGGTGTTTGTCGGCGTAGCTCTTCTGGCGATCCTGAGCAGCTCTCATACACTGTCTCATTGTCTGGATCTTGTCCACTGTCTGTTGGACTAATTCCGACCCAACGATCAATCTCATACCCTCTTCATCCCAACACACTGGACTTCTACACTTCCTTCCATAGAGAGCCTCAAAAGGTGGCATACCAATGCTGGAATGGTAGTCGTTGTTATAAGCAAACTCAGCCAAGGGTAGATACTTATCCTAACTCCCACTGAAGTTAAGTGCACAAGCCCTCAATATATCCTCCAGCGTCTGTATAGTCCTCTCAGACTGTCCATCTGTCTGAGGATGAAAAGTAGTGCTGAAGCTCAGCTTAGTCCCTAGCTGCTTGTAAACTCTTCCAAAAACGTGATGTAAACCTCGGATCCCTGTCTGAGACTATAGACTTTGGAATCCCATGTAGTCTCATAACCTCAGCAACATACTTACCCATCAATGTGTCCATGATATCAGTTTGGCGAATAGGTAGAAAATGAGCAGATTTTGTTAATCGATCAACGATGACCCAAATAGCATCATGCTGCCTCCGAGTCATCGGTAAACCAATCACAAAATCCATAGTGATCATCTCCCACTTCCACTCTGGCACTGTCAAAGATCTCAACTTTCCTGTTGGAGCTTGATGCTCAGCTTTCACATGTTGGCAAGTGAGACATCTTGCAACATACTCTGTTACATCCTTTTTCATACGAGGCCACCAGAAATGACTCTTCAGGTTCTGATACATCTTGGTGCTTCCAGGATGCATCGCATATGGCATCATATGACCTTTTTCCAGGATCTGACTACGCAGATTACTGACATTGGGTACACATACTCGTTTCCCAATCATCAGTGCGCCATCATCAGCTATACGGAACTTGTCCTCTTTTCCACTCCTTACTCCTTCCTTAAGCTTGACCATGTCGGGATCTCCATCTTGTAACTCTACTATCCATCCTTTTAAATTAGACTTGACACTCATATGTGCCAGTAAAGCTCCTGTATCATCAACTGTCAAATCGACTCCCAACTTCCTTAACACGATAAGTGAGAACATCGAGTAACTAGTGGAAGTATCCTCTGGTTGTCTCCGGCTCAAGGCATCAGCTACCACATTAGCCTTTCCTGGGTGATACTCGATAGTACAGTCATAATCATTAAGTAACTCAACCCAACATCTCTGTCGTAGGTTAAGCTCCTTTTGAGTCATTATGTACTTAAGACTCTTGTGGTCAGTAAAAATCCGACACTTCTCTCCAAACAAGTAGTGTCTTTAAATCTTCAGAGCCAAAATCACAGCTGCCATCTCAAGATCATGCGTCAGATAATTCTTCTCATGAGTCCTCAACTGCCTAGAGGCGTAGGCAATCACCCGTCCTTCTTGCATCAGCACGGCTCCTAAACCAAGTCCCAATGCATCACAAAACAACACATACTCAACACCAGGCTTCGGTACTGTCAGAACCGGTGCTGTGGTCAGCTTCCTCTTAAGCTCCTCAAAACTCTGCTAACATTTCAGACTCTAATTAAATGCCTGTTCTTTCCTTAATAGCTTGGTCATGGGACTGGCTAATAAGGAAAAACCTTCAATGAACCTCCAATAGTATCCTGCAAGTCCAAGAAAGCTTCTGACTTTAGATACGTTCTTAGGTGGTTCCCATTCCAACACGGCCTTTACTTTGGCAGGGTCAACCTTTATTCCATCCCCGCCAACCACATGTCCAAGGAAAGAAACTTCTCCAAGCCAAAACTCACACTTGCTGAATTTGGCATACAACTGCTTCTCCTGTAACTTCTGAAGTACTATCCTCAAATACTCTTCATGTTCCTCCTTACTCTTAGAGTAAATGACGATATCGTCGATGAAGACCACAACAAACTTATCCAAAAACTCGTTCAAGACCAAGTGCATCAAGCACATGAACACTGCTGGTGCATTGGTCAATCCAAACAGTACCACTATGAACTCGAAATGACCATACCGTGTGCGGAAGGCAGTCTTCGGTATGTCCTTCTCAGCAATCTTGATCTGGTGATACCTATACCGAAGATCAATCTTGGAAAACACAGTGGCTCCTTGCAACTGATCAAACAGGTCATCAATCCTAGGCAACGGGTACTTGTTCTTAATTGTCACCTTGTTCTTAATTGTCACCTTGTTCAACTGGCGGTAGTCTACACACATCCGCAAGCTACCATCCTTCTTCTTGACAAACAGAACTGGTGCACCCCATGGTGAGGTACTGGGTCTGATGAAACGCTTTTCTAACAGCTCATCCAACTGCTTCTTCAACTCTTGGAGCTCTGTTGGTGCCATCTGGTATGGAGCCATCGATATGGGTATGACTCCTGACATCAGGTCGATGGTATACTCAACCTCTCTGTCGGGTGGCAAACCTGGCAAATCATCTGGGAAGACATCAAGGAACTCCTTCACCACTTATATATCTCCCGAGGTAGGATCTCATGTATCTTCACCTGTGATGTGGTTCAGCAAAACATCTGGACCATGCGGCTTCACTCTAAATTCCTGCATAGTAGAGATGCTACACGTAGCAGCAACTCTCTTAATACCGGTTACCAAAACTTGTTGTCCATTATCAGAAGTCAGTAGCACTTCCTTAGTCCGACAATTCACCAGGGCAATATATCTCGACAACCAATCCATCCCTAGGATTATGTCGAATCCCCCCATGTTCATCACAACCAAACGAGCTAAGAAAACCTCATCATCATAAGAAAGGAGAACATCCTTGCACACTTGTGTTAATCTCACCACTATGCCCGCGGGCAATCTAACCCTCAACGGACTTGCTAAACTCTCGTCCTTACAGCTATGTTGTATGGCAAAACTCTGAGCGATAAAAGAGTGTGTGGCACCAGGATCAATCAAAGTGTATGCAATACTACCGAAAGCTATAAAGGTACCTGCAATAACATCAGCATTCTCGGGATCATCCTCAGCCGTGATCACAAATGCCCTCGGAGCGGTTGCACTCTGGTTCATAGCTAACTGTGTCCGAGTAGGAGCAGCTCCTCGTCCACGGCCTCGGCCAACTCCAGAACCACTGGGTACGCTGGCCACTGATGCTTGTACAGTGTGAGCAGGAACAACAACTCCAGATCTTCCCAACCTAAGACAGGAACTCCGGTAATGCCTAACTTCATTGCACTCAAAGTACCTCACCCTAGTCAGAGGAGGTCTAGGGCGAGTGTCTCCAGACGAAGTCCCTCTAGACTGGGTACATGAACTCCCACAATTGTTGTTGTAGTTGTTGCTCCATCCTCGACCCTGAGATACTGGCATGGATTGAGTCTGTCCATACCCTGACCTGTTACCGATGCTCTGAAACCTCTTATTCTGATTCCCAGCATTCTGTGCAAACTTCCTCTTCTGAACTTCTTCCATCTTTCTCTCATTCCCTATCCAGATAACTTCTGCTCGAAGAGCATCTGCAAGCATATCCTGATAAGTCTCATAAACTTTGCACCCCATAACTGTCTGGATGCAGGATCGCAAACCATCCCAGAAACGCTTCCATCTGGCCTCTGGTGTGGACACATTCTCCGATGTATAGATGGATAAGTGATCAAACTGGATCTCATAGTCGTTCACCGACTGTCCGATTCGCTGTCGCAGACTCAGGAATTCTCGCTTGAGCTGGTCCTAGTAAACATCTGTGACAAACTTCCTCTGGAACATCTCAGTGAACTGTGCCCAGGGCATGGTGACTGGTTTCACCATGTCACGTGTTGCTGAGTCTCACCAATCTACAGCAACATTGCGAAACATGGATGCAACATACCTAGCCCACCTGTCATCTGTGCTTCTCAGCTTCAACATCACTCGGTGAGCTTGACGAAGCCATTCATCAGCTGCCTGTGGGTTAGTAACCCCTGTGAAGGCATCAAGACCTAGCTTGGACAGCTTGGTGTAAACAAGATCCTCAATAGGTCCTTGATTCTCCTGTTCACGAGCTTCCCTGGCCTCCAAACGGGCATCCCTAGCATCCTGACGCTGTAAGATCTACGCCATGGTGTGCATCATCTGTGTGGTGTCCGTTGGTACAACCGCGGGTACTTGTCCACCCACGACTGGTTGCGGCTAATCGACCGATACTTGGTCGTCTTCCAAACGCTGCTCAGCATGCTGGTTTACTTCTACCGGATCCATTCGTACCTATATGAGAATGTATGCATGCGGGTTATGCCAAGAGAATGACCAGACTATGCACGTATAGGCAACAAACAAGCACATTATCACCCTAAGGACCTACTGCCCGCTCCGCTACAAAACTGAAGCGCCCCGACCCGTATTTACCGTACAGGGTAAACACGTGCTAGAACTATTCTTATTACAGTAGCAGGCAGTACATATAATATAAAATACAATACAGGCAATTCCCAAATACAACAGCCGTCACCCGATCCCGGAGACCATTATTCAAGCCATTACACTCCAATCTAACCAACAGCAGAGGACATAGGATACAACAACAAATATAATACAACAACAACAGCAGAAGATATCCCCAAAAGCAATAACACAATAGAAAGACTAGCAGCGGAAGACTTAGAATGAGATGCAGCGGAGGTATGGATCCGGAGTCTGGTGGAGTAGGAACAGCAGTTGGCCGAACCATACGAGCAACTCATCCTACGGGATGAAACCCCGCAGGCGAGGGGTGAGTCCGAAGTGCTCACTGACGAAGGATAAACAGTAATATGCAGGCAAACACAATACTTTTGAAGTAAAATTCCAGCAAAAGACATAACAGAGAAACAACCAGAAAATAACTGAGCCAAGACCAAAATAATATTTATTATTACCAATTTTATCTTTCGGGGCCCTGTCACTAGACAAGCTAGGGTCGTACATGGTTATTAACATGTTCCGGGTGCTAGATCAATCCAAGAGAACCCAGGGATCGACATCCCAAAAATATAGATCCCAGGGATAGACATCCCAAAAATATAATCACGGGATAGACATCCCAAGCATAGACATGCTTATCAAAAGTAACCCAGATCATAGCCACCACAAAACAGTCTCTAACCATCTAGTCGTACCACTACTTTCCTAGTGACAAATAAGTCGTCAACACAAATTCCAATTATCCAATTATCTCATCATATAAGTATATCCACAATCAACAAGTCAGCAACCACAGCAGTAATACCACAATCAGACTCAATTGGCTCAGCAGTTCAATCATGCAAAATAATCACAGAAAAACAAACACAGTATCATGCGCAACATATCAAAGGTTATCCATCCTCACCTTAGCCGATTTCCCTACTCCTGAAAGTCCTCAAATTGTCCCGACTCCGGTTCCTCGGGATACTGCTCGTTATCAGCTCCTAAATAGCAAACAATAGCATATACTCACATAAGATGCACATAAATGCAAATGATGCTTTACCGCAAAAATAAACCTAAACTGGTTCGTTACGTCCCCGTGAAACCCCGTTATCATCATCATTCACCATTTCTTATTCCTGTGTCAAAATACCATACTGTATTTATACCCGATTATATTCCGGTATATACTTTGATAATACCCTTTCCAAAACATTTTTCCTTCATATTTAATTATTATTATTTTTTTCCATAATAATACATACCATAATATATTTTCCAAAATATATTCACAAGAACTACTTAGCATAATATAATTTTCAGGGAAGAATATTCATACATATATTATTTTTTTTAGAGGCATATTCATAGTGGATACATAAAAGCTATTTACAATAATATATTCTTTTTTATATATATATGAGTCATAAACCGTATCACAATTACCTTGTTTCCTCAAAATAATAATATGTCAAAATATTATAATTATGTACATATATATATTCAGGTTATATTTATTATTTTATTTTTATTTAAAATTACTTGTCATAACACATATCCCTTTTCCAATATTATATATATATATATCCCTTAAAATATTACGTGATTTATATATATGTATACATATACTTACTGTATTCTCCCATTAAGTATGTAGGTATATCATTATCCCAGAAAAAAAAAGTATATTTACGTTGTAAATAAGTTTCCAGAATTATTTTTACATACATTTATTCTTCTTTTTTTAATTAAATCGGGTTGGGCCTATATACTTGTTATTGAACCTTGATTAGCCCAAGAGTTTTGGTCCAGGGAGGCAACCAACCGGCCCAGGCACAAGTCCCAGGCCCAGACCATCAATCCAGCCCGAACACCCAAGTTAACCCTAAACCTGACCCGTTTGAGGGTCGGGTTGCTTACCTTAACCCGGCGCTCCACAAGTCGAAGGCAGCAGCAGCGGCGCGGCAAGACGGCGAGGAACACGGCGAGGCTTGAGGCGACGATGCAAGGGCGACGGCTGCAGTGGCGGTGAGAGGCGCGGCTGCGGTGGCTTGTGACGGAGACGAGCAGAGGAGGAAGAGCGGTGCTGGTGGCGGATCGCGGTGGTGTCGGGAGGAAGTGAGGAGGGCGGCGTCGGTGGATCTGCAGGCGGCAATGCAAGGTGGTGGTCTCGGTGGTGACGTATCGACGCGAGGAGGAGGTGTTGGTGGTTACGACCTTATCGGCTGTCTCCCCTGACGGCGACGGCGAGAAGAAAGGAAGGAGATGGTGGTTGGGTGTGGCGGTGTGTGGTTGTGAGGTGGCGGCAGTGGTGTGTTTAGTATTTTCTTTTTTTTTCTCTTCTTTCTTTTGCAGGAGATGGTTTTGTGAGTGTTGTTGTTTGCAGGAGGGAGGAGCAGATGGGTGAGGCTGGAAAGAATTCACAGGTAACACAAAAAAAACGTGCATGGGTACTGTCTAAACAGGAAGGAGGCGGCGGCAGCCTGTATAATTGAGCCGCCTCAATTATGCAGGTTTTTCTGCACATAACCCGTGTACCGATCGGACCAAAAAATATTTATTATACCCACTTGACTTAATTTCCGGCCCGGTAATTCGAGGTTAAACCTGACATTTCTTAAGATTTCTGGACCCGAAAAATGCCAACTCTGGTCCGAAAAATCCGCTGAAAAATCGGGAACGTGGGGTAAGGGTCGGTTTCAGGATCCAATGCATAATTTATTCTGAAATAATTACCCAAGATTAATTTTATTAGGTAAATTACTGTAGAAAGTTTTTTTTTAACAGTCTCGGTAAAAATATAAATTTTATCCGGGCCGTTACATGCAACTTTACAACGAAGCTCATGTCTTCAAGGTCAACCATGTAACACAATCTTCCAACACACAAAGTTTTAAAGTGGGAAAAGTATAATAAACTAATTATTGACAAAGACTGAATGAAGGTAGAAGAAGATAGCAAGTTAATCTAGATTGGCCTAGGAAGAGTTAGAAAGTAGGGAGAGAGAGGTGGTGGTGGCAAACTGAAAAAAATAGAGGTTAAAAGTGTAAATAGATAAATTATTATAGTTTGTTTCAATAGCACCTAAAACATGACTTATATTTATAAATTTTTGCAATAAGTCACTCATATTATTATTTTAATTTGTATTCTTCATTTCTATGTTAATATTAATAATTATTTAAAAATTATATGAATTAAATTTTAATAGAATTTATATTAGTTTTCTATTCCTCCTACTTCTTCTTTTCTCTACATGTAACAATTTTATTTTGAATTAAGTGAAATATTTATTTTTAATCTTAAAATATCATCATAAGGTGAATTTTTTATTGTCTATTTGTATGAATTGAAGACTAAATCGTGTTTCCTTTTGCTTGATTGTCCAGAATGTCACTATGAATAGATTATATGCAAGATATTGAATATTTACGAATAAAGCCACTAACACATTAGCCAGTACTTATTCTAACAACACCATCATTTGCAATCGTGGTGCAACAACATTGGCTTTCAGCTATTTAATTGTGGAGGAATAATTAATTAGTTCTAGTTAGTACTTAATTTGAATAAAAATATTTAATTTTGATGCAGATGCAAATTATTTAGAATTAGTTTTTTTATTAATATAGACATAGATTATCATTATTATTATTATTATTATTATTATTATTATTATTATTATTATTATTATTATTATTATTATTATCTACAAAAAGATGGGGAAATAGTAGTAACCAACCAATGATGAATAGGCGATAGCTAGTAAGTCGGTTTTGAAAAATAAAATAAAATAAAATAAATGAAAGAAATATCTAGATGCTGAGTTTGCCCTAAACGCCTCTTGTTGTGTTCGTTGCCGCACCGCATATATATAAAACACGCTCTCCTTCACCAAATCCCTCAACCCCTCGCCCTCTCACAAAGAGCCTCACGCGAAGCAGAAGTCCCTTCCTTCCTCTCTAATCCATCCTCCCTACACGCATCTCTCTAAGGTATGGAAATCCCTAAGCCCCCCATCCTTCCTTGTTTTTATTAATCAAATCTTAGTTTGTTTAAGCAGCTTATTACGTTAATCAGTTCTGTGTTTACGATCTCGTTTTGTTCGTTGCGATTGTTTCTACGCTTGTTTACTGAATCGGAGCTCCGATCCTGCTTTTGTGGCTTTTATTGCGTGTTGAACCGTTATAGGTCCTATTCGATTTGTAGGGTTTGGGTTTCTGTTTGGATTTGTGTGGATTCGTGTGGATCCAGCTCTATTGTTTTGGATTTCCGCTCAAATAGATCCTAACTGTTGTGGTCTTGCGTTTGTTTTCATATTTTCTTTGGATTTTTCGGACTTGATTTTTTCTAGATTTCTTACTTATGCTGTTTCGTTATGCCTTTAATTTCAGTTTGTTTATGTTGGCGATTATCGTTTGGGCCACAGCTCAGAGCTGGCAAAACTGATGGATATCAATTTTTTTAACTACCTTGTATTGTTTTACATGTCGGTTATGCCAAGTTTGTGATCTAGATTGTAACTTTTGTTGTACCTCATGTTTGGCCTACTTTGATCAATTTAGTTTGGCTGCTCCGGATGTCTGAGGTTGTTTGTTTTCATTGAAGTTGAGTTTGGCTGCTGTGGGTGCGAGGTTTCTTTTTGTTGTGATTATTTGATACAGGCGCTCGTTAAATACTCTGGTGGGTTTTAATTAATTATTGCATAAGATTAGAGTTTAATGCTTTTCGAGTTTTTCTCTCTTTTATAACTTTTTTTGCTTTGTTACTGAGTGATTATACCCAAACAGATGATGATAGAATTAAATTCCTTCTGAATCTAATTCACTTAATATTTGGCCGATTTTGCTATAAATTTGTGTTGTTGGTATCCCTTTGCTTATCTGAAATGTCCTTATTCGAGCTTTTTATTGGCGTTGATGAATCCCTAACTATTTGTTGGTTGCTCCTTTTTGTCCAGGAAGTTGGCAGTTCAGGCTTGTTGGCATTTTGTCAAAGTGGATAGCCTTACGTTTGAAGCTTCTTTTATGTCTGAACAGGCCTCTCTCTTTCTGTTAGAAATTGGTTTACTTGGTGAATACTGCCCTACTTCTAGAAAAAAGAGCAGACATCTTTCCGATAAAGTTGGCTGTATGCATCTTGGGTCACTTGAGGGCTACAGAACACACTTTCTAGGTTGCCAGTTTATGCGACCTTGTCTGCTGGCTGAGAACTTGCCCACCGAAGAAGGATTTCTTATATCAAGGGAAAAAACAGCTGCCCTCTTGTTTGCTTTCTGACTGACATACTCGCCCTTCTGGTGTTAACTTCAAGATGGCTTTGCAAAATATCGGTGCTTCCAACAGCGATGACGCCTTCTACAGATATAAGATGCCAAAGATGGTAACCAAGATTGAGGGAAGAGGAAATGGCATCAAAACTAATGTGGTTAACATGGTTGATATTGCCAAGGCCTTAGCCAGACCTGCTTCTTACACCACTAAGTACTTTGGGAATGAGCTTGGGGCGCAATCCAAATTTGATGAGAAGACCGGAATTTCACTTGTAAATGGAGCCCATGAAACTGCAAAACTTGCTGCACTTCTTGAAAACTTCATCAAGAAATATGTTCAGTGTTATGGTTGTGGAAATCCAGAAACTGAGGTTCTGATCACTAAGACGCAGATGATCACCCTAAAATGTGCTGCATGTGGGTTCATTTCAGATGTTGACATGAGGGACAAGCTCACAACTTTTATCCTCAAAAATCCTCCTGAGCAGAAGAAGTCGTCAAAGGATAAGAAGGCAATGAGAAGGGCTGAGAAGGAACGCCTCAAGGAGGGTGAGGCTGCTGATGAGGAGCAAAAGAAGCTAAAAAAGGATGTTGTCAAGAAGAAGAGCTCGTCTACTAGTTCAAAGGATGCTGCAAAAGGTGCTTCAAGCAAGAAAAAGGGTAATGGTTCAGATGAGGAACATTCGCCCACTCATAGTCAAGCGGATGACCATGACCAGCCAACTGCAGCTGATGAGGATGAAGATGATGATGATGTCCAGTGGCTGACTGATACATCCAAGGAGGCTGCTCAACAGCGCATCCAGGAGCAGCTGAGTGCTGTTACTGCAGATATGGTTATGCTATCTACTGAAGAGAAGCCAAAAGCCTCAAAGAAATCTCCAGGACGGGAGACTAAAGCTTCTGAAAATGGTACCAAGAGCGTTGGGTCACATGAGATTCTTGTTGATGAAATAAAGAATTTCCTGAAAACGGGTTCTGCAAACCAGCTGAAACCTTTCTTGGGTTCACTTTCTGGGACACAACAAGAAGTCATGAATGCTTTATTTGCTGCCCTCTTTAATGGTGTTGGGAAGGGGATTGCTAAAGAGGTGACCAAGAAGAAGAATTATCTTGCAGCTGCAACCCAAGAGCAGGGATCACAGATTTGTCTTCTGCAGGCCATTGAATCCTTTTTTGACAAGAGTCCTGAGGCAGTGAAAGAGGTGGCCTTGGCCTTGAAGGTGTTGTATGACCACGATGTTCTGGAAGAGGAATTTATCCTGGAGTGGTACCAGAAGGGTCTGGGGTCTGCCACGAAGAATGCTCCAGTCTGGAAGAATGTGAAGCCCTTTATTGAGTGGTTGCAAAGTGCTGAATCTGAATCAGAAGAGGAGTGACTACTTGAAGATATCTTTCCTGGAGTGCATTTGCCTTCGCTTTTAGTTTTAAAAGAACTTCCAATAAAGTTTGGTATAAACAGTGTGTCGGGTCTTAAATAAGGGATAACTTGAGGCTAGTTTGACTAGTTCCTTGGGTTTTCTGTCTTTGTCTTATTGAACTTTGTTTTTGTTTGGGCTTAAAGTTTGTCTAGGTGTTATTATGCATCAACATTTGGATGTGGTTATGCTTATCCTTTTGCTTTCCTTCCGCGTTTGTTCAACCTCAAGCCCTTCTGTTTTTATCTGTTTGACCTGCTTATGGAGTTGATCGTTTCTTGGAGAGTGGCTGTGCAATCCAGATTGTTATTTTTGTCGTGACCGATGAGATTGATTAGGTGTAGGCGTATAGTTGATTGGGCTCTTATTATTAAGTGAATGCTAGGTTTTGAATCGTACGTTGTATGGTTTTGTTGTTGAAAAATAAAATGTTCATAAAATAAGGTGAAGGGCATGGTTATGAAATGGGTCACAATTTTTTGGTTAAACCACGGTCAAGCCTTGTAAATTTCTGTAGGAATTATTGATTTGGAAAACCTATGGAGTCATGTTTATCTAAGTTTGATCGGCTAAGGCTGGTTCGTGTTTGAAGGATACCCATGATTGTCTGGGTCGGGTTTACAACCTACCATTGATCTCAGACTCGTCCAAAACTAACCATAAAAATCAACCCTTGGTCTCTTTTCACAATCATCCGCCTCGAACTCTTCGTTAGAAAATTGCACAGGTCGTTAAGGTCGCACCAAACAACTTGAGCCACGAGTGGCTCGGCCACCGTCTGCAGAACCACCATCAACAACCTCGAGTCAGTCGCCCGTCCACAATGACAGGAATTGGTTCTTGGTTCCTCCACCTCGTGACTCAGTTCTGTCATGGTTCGCGAGTTCAACCCGAGTCATGGCTCGACTAAGGGAGCGATGGCTTAATCGGGAGAAAGAAAAAGATTAGGATAAAAAGGGAAAGGAAGATTGGAGCGGCGGCGGCTAGGATTGTGTGATGTGGCTAGGGTTTCATAGGGGAGAAAGAGGAAATCTGGAGGAAGGGCGGAGTGCATGCAGGAATTGAAATGCAGAAAATGAGAGGTGAGAGGGAAAAAAAGATGTTTATATATATACTCGGTGGAAACGTCTAGGGTTTCTTGCCAACTCAAGCACAACTAAACGACGTTGTTTAGCCACCTCCCAACCCTCAAGCAAAACACAATACCCCTTGTCGTTCTATGAATCTTTCTCCCCACGCACAGTTATTCCAATTTTCAACCAAAGCAGAACTACAACCCGTGTTCCAAGCGTGAAAAAAATAAGTTCATTTAATTTATACAGATAAAGATAGTAGTATAAATGAAAACTCCCAATTAATTTTCCATAATTAGAAATATGGAAAATTAGAGGCGTTACTGCTGAGATGAGTTATGCTAACTTGGCTACATGTGTGAATTAAGAACAAAGACACAAACAGTTAAATGATGAATTGATAGGATCTTATACCATGGTTATGCGATCGAAAATCCAGAAATTAATTTTTTTTTTTGTGTGATGGTTGTAATGAGAATACTTGACAAAATGAACGTTTGAGTTGTCGGCTAGAAATATATGATTTGATTCTAATATGTGATAGACCTGATGAGAATGAGCTAATCAATAATATTATATTCGGCAAAAAAATCAATAATATTATATTATATTATGTCGGTGAATTGAGATATTCGATATCGAGTTGGATTATCTACAGTATGTTTGTAATGATTGTGAAATGAATCTATTGAGATATGCTGAGATGGAATGAACAACTAAAATGTTGGCCAGATGGCTATGAGATCTATTGGCATAGTGCCATTGAGATACTTTGGATATTATGTGATCATACACGTTATGTTTTGTCATATTTTTGAGGTGTCTGCAAAATTATCAACTTAAAGGTATTGTAAATTATGGGTTTAAAGCTTTAAAATGAAGGAGAAGAAAGAGGAGAATGGGGAAGAAGATGAAGGGCAAAAGGTGTGGAGAAGAAGAGCTATGCTCGTCAATTTTCATTCACCTTCAACTGTGTACACAAGCATAATATATATAGAAGTAGGGGTAGGTGTAACAGCATTCACACAGTAAATTATCACGCTTTATAACACTCCCCCTTGAATGCTGTTGTACTTTCGGTAGAATACGCCTTTTGGAATAACTGCCTCATTAAAAACCTTACCAAGAAAAACCCAGTGGGATAAAAACTTAGTGAAGGAAAAAAGAGTGCAGTGCGTATTCTACTCCCCCTAATTTTTTGCCTCCCTTAATACCATGATGTTGTCGCATGCCAATCGTCCTTGTCAACTTTTGGTGACATGTGCTTTTGTCCGATCACTTTTGATACATTATTACTTTAATTGGACAATGTAGGCAGTGTTATCTTCATAATTTGTTGTTGGAGCATCTTCCTTGCCCTCTTGCTTTTGTGGTCCCGATGATATAGCAATTTCACGTGTAAAGTTGTAGCAGATGTCCTTTATGTGGATCAAATAAAGGACCTGCATCTGCAAAACCAACTATATTCTCGTCGGGCTTACGGGGTTAATATAATATCATGTCTATTATATCCCGAAGATAAGAATAAAATCATATCTTGCTAATAGGCTTAAAGCTCCAGGCTTCATGTTACTAGTAATATGAATTTCACTTTGACAGGGTACTCCTGGACCAATCTAATTCTTTGATGAGATTTTTTCATCTCAAATCCTTTCTTGAAACATAGCACGGTATTTGAAAGCTTCTTCAGGAGTTCCAAAAATATTTAGATCAATAATAGTATCTAAATCATTAATCATCAATAATGATAGTAATTAATTCACACACGAATTAAGTAAAACACGTAGAGCATATATGTAAGGATTATTATAAATACCCAAATTTGGTTCAAACCATATGAAGATCAACTTAATTTTGTATATTCCCGGGAATTCGTTGCTTCAGGCAACTTAGATCCTTCAGGGATCTTCATGTATATGTCATGACTTATGGATCCTTAAAAATAGGCTGTAATAGTATCTATTTGACGCATTTCTAATTCCTTTCATATTATGCCAAACTTAAAAAATAATTGCATCCACCACAGGGGAGTATTTCTCCTCACAATTAATATCGGGTCGTTGGGTGAAAACTTGTGCTATAAGCCGTGCTTTGTATTTTATTGTTTTATTTACTTCATTTCCTTTTCCGCACAAGTACCCATTTTATGACCAACAGATTTTTACACCATCTGGTGTACGGACTACAGGTCAGAAAATTTCTCGCTTCACAAGTGAGTCTAAAACAGCCTTAAAAATATTTCTATTTTGGCCAATCATTCTGCGCCTACATTCATCAACAGATGTAGGTTCATGATCCTCATTTTCTTTTATAATATTTAGCGCTACTTTATAAAAATTTCGTCGACGATTATTTCACGTCGGTTCCATCTTATTCCTGACACTATAATTGAGATCTCATTATACTCATTTATTTCAGGTACCAGAGTTACTTCTGGAACTTTATCAATTGTGTCAGAAAAACCTCTTCTGGAGGATTTTTCTCTACTTGAGAACTTTAAATTTGAACCTCTACTGGAGGTCTTATTTTCTCAATGGGGCCATCTTATCACTTTGCTCCTTTTTCTCTATTGAGAATTTCTTTTCTTTTGGAACCGAGTATATTCTACGCTTCTTGCGTAGATTAGATTCATTTGCATACTATACTTGTTCTTCTGGAACATTAATTTAAACAGGAGCATTTGCAGCTGGTATATAAGATTTGGTCACTTTATATATCTGGCAATTGCATATCAATTTTCTTGCAAATGAATCATCTTTTGAACTTCAGGTTCACACTGATTTGTTTGAGGATCAACAAATAATGCATTTCAATAATATCTTGATCTATCTTGATCCAGCTGCTTATTTCCTCCCCCTTATGTTGGGTAAGCACTTTCATTTAATTAATAATAAACAAATCTCCAATCATTAGTCAATGGTTTCAATTACTTTGTAATTGATGGAGATTCACGCCCAACATACACAACATATATTCCCAGTCTTCTTTAAGGACCAATTTTACTATGCTGTGGTGGAGCATTATATACTTGTACAACCAACGGTTCGAAGATGGGAGTTACTAGGTTCGTGACCATGAACCAATTAAATGGGGAGACATTATGATAACTTGTTGGCTTAATGCATACAAGTGCTGCTGCATGTAAAATACCATTTTCTCAAACAGTAATATTTCATTAACAATAGTCCTGCAATCAATTGTCAATATTCCCCCAGATCTATTTGGGTTTATTTCCAATGATATACTTTATCCATTAAAGAAATATACCAGCATTATTTAGACATATAGTCTAATAACATAAGTAGGGATATGTACCCGCAAGTGGCTTAATCATTAAAATAAGTGCGCACAATGCCAACTTGCATCATACAATAGACCATCTAGTCGATGCATCGTAAAAATTACCTAGATGGTCAACACAGCGGAGTTATTAGTCTGCGTACATGTCCCTGAATAATTTCCAAACTTACTGGTGATTCCAGGCCAATCTCATCTTAGGAATGCCGTATAATTAATTTCGCAGCACACAAACACGTGGAAATTCATTGATTGTAAAACTTCTGGTTTTTCAATGAATGACCAAATAAATTTCGTGCATCATTATTGATCCGGAATGGCCCAACCGGTCATGCCAACAATAAATCCATGAACTAACTTCAAGTTGGTGCCAGCTTCAGGCTGCGCAAATTGTATATTTAAACACTTAAAATTGCTAGCTTCAGGCTAGTGCATTCCAGCTTCTGGCTGGATATGGTAAGTTTAATAACTTAAATTGCTAGCTTCAGGCTGCAATACATGTGTTAATTTTAGGCTTAAATCTATCACTCATGTCGAAAAAGATCAAAATTATTGAGCAATAACTAAATGTGGCGGCAATCTGAAACGCCCCGACCCGTATTTACCGTACACAGTAAACACAAGCCGGAACTGTGACAACCCAGCCCAACAAGGCCTAGCATACAGTGTAAACAACCATAACTCGGCCCAACGGCCCAAAATAATGGCAAACACATTGCACAGCGGAAGACTTAAATAACTCACTAACACTGTATGCAACACATGCAAACTATGGATCCGAGCCCTGTCCAAGGGATAACGCTGCAGCCTGTCTGGAATGCACCAAACCTGTACATGAAACAACTCATCCTACGGGATGAAAGCCCGCAGGTGAGGGGTGAGTCCGAAGTGCTCACGACAATGGAAAGACGATCAGTATGCACACTATATCTACTCAAGTCAAAAACACGGGCTAAACAGCCCAACCCAAAGACTCGACCCAAAACCGAAAAGACTCAAATAAAATCAATTGTCCAATTTTATCTTTCCGGGCCCCGTCACGGATAAGCTAATGGTCAAACCTGGTTATCAACACATTCCGGGTGCCAGACCAAATCAGAGAACCCAGGGATCGACATCCCAAAAATACGAACCCAGGGATAGACATCCCAAAAATATATCACGGGATAGACATCCCAAGCATAGACATGCTTATCATAAGTAACCCAGGTCATGGCCACCACGAAACAGTTCCTAACCATCGAGTCGTACCACTACCTATCACGTGACAATTATAATACCGTCATCAATATCAAATCGTAGGGATCGACATCCCTAACCAGAATCCCGGGATAGACATCCCAAATCAGACCAAGGATCGACATCCTTGTCACAATTCATTAATTATTCCATTATTACTTAATCCGAA
>JAKUCV010000052.1:0-19110 GCA_028386065.3 Turnera subulata | reverse complement strand
CGTCGTCCGAGTCTCGGAACTGGAAACCGAGGCTCGATTAGTTAGGAAGATGCTCCCGAGCGCGGGAAAACTCTCGGTTTCGAAAAACGACGCCCGATTTACCTTGAATTAATTACCCAAGATTAATTCAATAGTGAATCACGGTGAAAAGACTTTTACAGTCTCGGTAAAAATCAAAAATTTTACCCGGGCTGTTACACAATCTTTTCCAAAAACAAAGCCTCGAGGATTGAAAAAAAAAACTTTTAGAGTTTTGTGAAAAATAATACACATTTTTAATCACCGTAAATTCTTCTGGATCTTTTTAGACAGAAAGGGGGTCCATATTTGAAAAAACTGACACCTAGTTGTCTAAGCTCAGGCTATAAGAAGGGAGTGATTCAGAAAAATCAACAAGACAAGAAAAATACCTTTCCCATCTACTGTTTTTTTTTGTTGAGGGTGCCTCTCTAGGAATGAGGAATAGGTTAGCATATAGTATGTTGAATGAGCAACAGAAGGAATTACCGAGTGAACTCGCAAGAATTCCTCGTTTAGTTTTTGTTGATGAGCTATGCTCATCTAGGTTCTTTGTGACTCCTATGGAAGAAACTTTCATCCTAGAGGACCAAGCAATCTAAGGGCTTTCTTTTATGGCTTGGCTAACTCTATTATGTTTTTCATATCTGATAAACTGCAGGAATTTCAACTAGAGTCTTCATGTCAAATTTTAAATCAAAGCAGTTATTACCAGGTATCCATGATGGCTCGGAGTGTTTCAAGGGTGACTGGGTTACCACCTACATGGCCTAAGGTACGACTACTACTATGGAATTGCAGGGGGTAGCAAGAAGGTCTCAAGACTTTGTGCGTACCTTAAGGGATCTGAAGAATCAGTACAAGCCCAACATGGTTCTGATTACTGAAACTTTGTGGCAACCTGCAGAGAATCATGGGGTAATTCCACTCCGTTTTCCTCCAACAAATCGGTTTGAGATACCTGGAGACAATAACATGGGTGGTATGTGGTTCTCCTGGAACGACAATGTTAGGTTCAACATCAACAACGAGGCTCAGAGTTTTAGAGTCAATGTTGTACCCAACAGATAAATAATTATTTCAACTTTTGTATGAGAACAATTCCTCTATGTGGATGTTCTCAAGTAATGGATCCATTTTGCAATAATATGCATGTTTTCCTTTAGCTTTGCCATTATAACCTCATTCACAGTCACATGCACAATTAATTATACTGTCTTATTCGCTTCAGGGAATAGAGCAGAGTCAATTTGATGGGATCCATAATAATTTCTTTTTATTACTGTAAGTGGGAGTTTCTGTACTCTTCAATAGTATTTGCTCTTCCAGAGCGTAAATATATGATCTTCTAGATCATAGTAAAGCATGCGTTCTTCAGGAACATATTCAAACTTATGCTCTTCTGGAGCGTATAAATCTTTTTCTCATTTTTGAGATTGTACATGTTATGTAAAATAGTTGACATCCACACATATAACTCTCCCCTTGGATTTCAACTTGCATTGTCTCCAGGACAAATGCCTGAGCCATTATTCTACAAACGATTATAATAATAGTAAAGTAAACATAATAAAATATAACAAATAATAATTAAACAGAACATAAAATAAAAGCTTTCAATAAAAATGACTTGCGCCTTCAGGGTAAGCAAGAACAATATCCATCTTCTGGTGGTCGTATAATATCCATCTTCTGGTGGTCGTATAATATCCATCTTCTGGTGGTCATATCTTTCTTTAATTTTCCTTAAAGATCTGCGGGATCTTTTGGCAGTAAGACATCCAGTCTTTGCTATATTTTCTCTTTTATTGCGTCTTCCAGACGATATGCATTTAAATGCATTCAATGCCCATAACAAATTTCTTCCGGAAATTTTAAGGGCCTCCAATATTTGTAACATAATTCCAAAAATTAAATGAATAAAAGACTGAAATAAACATGGGCCTTTTATAATTAGCCCAATTAAAATTAAATGACCGAAAAATAAAAGCAATGGGCCTTGTACTAGCCCAATCAGAACGTAAATTAAAGCAAGAAAATAAATATAATGGGTCTTTTTATAGCGCAATAAATATCCAAAAATTAAAGACAATGGGCCTTTTATGAGCCCATTTGTAATAAAAACATAAAAATGCTTACTCGATAAAAGGCGGCTTAGCCGGCCAACAAATGAAACAAGGCGGCTTTGCCGGCCAACAAAGAGATAAGGCGGCTTAGACGGCCAATATTGAATACTAAATAAAGCATAATAATAGAGGGTATATAATATACGCTTACTGGATAAATCTTTCAGCAGTAATAAATAACATAATAATATAGAATATATAATATATGCTTACTCGATAAATCTTTCAGCAATGTAAATTCTCCCCCTCTTTTTTTTTTAACTGAATATATATATTTTTCTTTTTTTTCTCTCCACATTTTTTTCTTTTCTCCCTTTTTTTTTCCCTTTCTCTCCTTTTTCTTTTCTTTTTTTTCAAGATCGAGCCGAACAGTGTCAGCCCAGGGTAAGCCCGGGCCAAAGCAAATGGCCCAGCACCAGGGTCCAACCCAGCTCAGCCCGGCCCGGCCCAACTTCAAGCCCAAAATCATCAAATACGCAAAACGGGTCAACCCGTTTCAGCTGGGTTGTCTCCTTCAACTCGCGGGTCGCCCGCCGTTGTGAGTTGCAGGCGGCGGCGCGAGGGCGGCAGGCGGCACGGGACAAGAGCAGCGACGGCGGGAAGTTGATGGCGGCGACGAGGCGCAGCTGTGATGGCGCTGCAGCGTGGCGGTGAGGAGGGGAAGCGGAGAAGGAGGCGGATCCGACGGGTTGCTCGTCGGGTCTCGGCGTCCTACCGACGCGTCGAGCAGCGGCGTTGATGGGGGAAGGTGCTGACGGGTAGGCGACGGCGTGAGGAAGGCTGTGGTGGTGACGGTGACGTGCACGGCGGCGCAGAACGTCCCGGCGTGAACAGTGACCGAGGTGGCAAACTATTCATCTCCTTCCTTCTTTTTCGTTTCTGCTCTTCGTTTTTGTTTCCTTCTTTTAACTATTTTCTGCACTGGTTTCATGCTCTGGGTAGGACGATCGTGCTAATAACGTGTTGTAAATTATGGGTTTAAAGCTTTGAAATGAAGGAGAAGAAAGAGAAGAATGGGGAAGAAGATGAAGGGCAGAAGGTGAGGAGAAGAAGAGCTATGCTCGTCAATTTTCATTCATCTCCAACTGTGTACACAAGCATAATATATATAGAAGTAGGGGTAGGTGTAACAGCATTCACACAGTAAATTATCACGTTTTATAACAGTAAGTACTTTTGTGTATTATTGATTGGTAGCACCAAGGTGGATGATTGGATGCCTTTAGGGTTTGTCTTTTAGCATCGCTTAAAAGACGGTATGATGGGGGTGTTGGACTGTGTGCCTCCGGGTTAGAACTTTAGTTTGAGTACACGGATATTATTGATGTATTGGGTGTAGGACTAGGTGCCCTAGAATAGGATTTAGTATGGGTATACCCCCTCACGGATGATATTATGGTACCATATAGACATCATTGTTGTTTCAAGAAGTATATCCTCTTTCGGTGATTTAATAGGGATTCTACGAAATCCTTAGGACTAGCCAGCGGCTACCGAAACTAGTTCAACAAACAAAGTAGGGAGGCTCTTAAAATTGAAAAGAAACATAGACTTAGGATCAGAAACATAGGCAAATTGGATGTGGTTGTTGATGTTGTTGGAATGCTTGCATATGCCTGTGATTGTGCATCTTAACTTGTTTTGATTGTAATATTATAAATCCATCGCTGTGGTTAATGTTTGAGACCTGTGTTCTGTATCTGCTTGATCATCTATTGAGTTATCGCTTTGCTACTTTATGTGGATACGTATACAAGTAAAATGGAAAGCTACTTAGGTAAGATAAGTAATGTATTATGATTAATATGATGATATTAATATGATTTATGATGAGTCCTTGTGCCAGTACAATGTGAAATATAAATTTGGAGTACTTGTGTGGAATTTGTTATTGTATTGCTATATGTGATCACCCTCCAATCTCCATGGAGTATTACCTATGGAATTGTCAACAATGGTTATTTATGTTTCACACATGTTAAAGATCTTAGAGAATCCTTTAATATTTCGGTATATCTTTTCTTTTAGAATTGTGATGGCATGATCAGGAGGATGAAATGTGATATTAGAATACTTTGGTATGTCATTCTTACGATAGTATGCTCTCATAGATGAAACTCGGTAATAGGTTGTTTATGCGAACTTGAAACACATACAAAATACTCCCGATCCTTGCTTGTTTCTCCCTTTATATTACGCAAATGCGTTATTACCGGCGTTTATGCTGCGTTCCGAGTTACTCTCTGAGTTGACAATTTATCCAAAATATTCTCCTGAATCTTTATGGATTTGTAGGCCTTGTGGCTCCTTCATTCCAACAGATTAGATGATTGAGAATCAAAGGTTCAGTAGGTCATGATGTCTCCACAGGATCCATTCCATTGCATTTTCATGTCTCTTGCACATGTTTATATTGTTGTTATATTCCACTGGCTTTTGCTATTCATGTATGTTTTAATATGGCTAAATTGGTGTTATACTTTATACCTCAATTGAGATTTTGCCAGTAATAAGCAAGTGATTTAGAATGTTGAAGCCCCCATAACATGTTTGGAATATCAAAATGTAAAGTACATGTATATCTAACGATACGATTACTATCTCACGTAATCACCTATACTAGCAATTATAACTTACACCGTAAATGATAATAAAATTTTAATTTAAAATATTAAAAATATGAGGATTTCTTTTAACATTAGGAAACATAAATGTGTAAATTAAAATTTCAGGGAAGAATTGCGATTATTTTTTCTGACTCAACGTTCATAAATTAATTTAATTACTTTTATTTATAATTAGATCGCATAGTACAAAATTACAGCAAAGATAAAGAACTATTAAATCTATAGAAGCAAAGACAGGAACCAAATAGTAATAATATTGAATAGAGAGATTTTTGTTCCCATCCGGTATCGGAAGCGTTGCCCGACTAAATTCGACTCGGGTCAAACACTTAAGTGTGGTGGATGAGTTTCCCAATGAGAAATTTTTTTACATACACGAGGATTCGAATCCAAATGAAAAATTAGTGCTTTGTGGAGGACTCCGCCCCTTTTTCATTTAAGGGCTCACCTCCACGCAGCATAATGCACACCCAAACACGAAGTTGTTATCCAATACTGCTACTCACAAAACATAACAGTCCCAAGTGAAAGGAAACCCAAAATGACACAAGGTAAGATTAAATTCACACCCAAAATTGAAGAATGGCAAGTTAAAATTACAAACGTAGCCCCAGCTACACAGTAGTTTTATAATTCACTGACCAAAGTCACCACCACCAGAACCAACCTGAACCAAGAAAGAGCAGACACCAAGGAACACAATATGCTATACCGATGTTTCTCTGTTATTACAACTCACAGAATAATAGACTACTATGTCATCTTAGGGGGAAGGAACTTTATTCCTGGAAACCAAACTACATATCTTAACTTCAAGGCAGCAGAAAATGCACCAAAGACAAGACCCAGAGCAAGAAAGATATCTTCATGAAATCACTCCACTTCTGATTCAGATTCAGCACTTTGCAACCACTCAATGAAGGGCTTTGCATTCTTCCACACTAAAGAGTTCTTGGTGCCAGAACCTACACCCTTCTGGTACCACTCCAGGATAAATTCCTCTTCCAGAACATCGTGATCATACAGTACTTTCAAGGCCAAGGCCACCTCTTTCACTGCCTCAGGACTCTTGTCAAAAAAGGATTCAATGGAGTGCAGAAGACAAATTTGTGATCCCTGCTCTTGGGTTGCAGCTGCAAGATAATTCTTCTTCTTGGTCACCTCTTTAGCAATCCCTTTCCCAACACCATTAAAGAGGGCAGCAAACAAAGCATTCATGACTTCTTGTTGTGTCCCAGAAAGTGAACCCAAGAAAGGTTTCAGCTGGTTTGCAGAACCCGTTTTCAGGAAATTCTTTATTTCATCAACAAGAATCTCATGTGACCCAACGCTCTTGGTACCATTTTCAGAAGCTTTAGTCTCCAGTCCTGGAGATTTCTTTGAGGCTTTTGGCTTCTCTTCAGTAGATAGCATAACCATATCTGCAGTAACAGCACTCAGCTGCTCCTGAATGCGTTGTTGAGCAGCCTCCTTGGAGGTATCAGTCAGCCACTGGACATCATCATCATCTTCATCATCATCAGCTGCAGTTGGTTGGTCATCCACATCAGATTGGTCATGAGGAGGAGAGCGATCCCCATCAGAAACATTGCCTTTCTTCTTGGTTGACGCACCTTTTGGAACCTCCTTTGAACTAGCAGATGAGCTTTTCTTCTTCACAACATCCTTTTTTAGCTTCTTTTGCTCCTCATCAGCAGCCTCACCCTCCTTGAGGCGTTCCTTCTCAGCCCTTCTCATTGCCTTCTTATCCTTTGACGACTTCTTCTGCTCAGGAGGGTTTTTGAGGATAAAAGTTGTGAGCTTGTCCCTCATGTCAACATCTGAAATGAACCCACATGCAGCACATTTCAGGGTGATCATCTGTGTCTTAGTGATCAGAATCTCAGTTTCTGGGTTTCCACAACCATAACACTGAACATATTTCTTGATGAAGTTTTCAAGAAGTGCAGCAAGTTTTGCAGTTTCATGGGCTCCATTAACAAGTGAAATTCCAGTCTTCTCATCAAATTTGGATTGTGCCCCAAGTTCATTGCCAAAGTACTTTGTGGTGTAAGAAGCAGGTCTGGCCAAGGCCTTAGCAATGTCAACCATGTTAACCACATTAGTTTTGATGCCATTTCCTCTTCCTTCAATCTTGGTTATCATCTTTGGCATCTTATATCTGTAGAAGGCATCGTCACTGTTGGAAGCACCAATGTTCTGTAAAGCCATCTTGATGTCAACCCCAGAAAGATGAAACTTAGAAAATCAAAAGGTAAAGAAGAAGGACGAAGTTGAACTCTTCTCAACAAGAAATCTTTTAGTGCTCGACTCCCTGACAGATGGAGAAGGCCACATAAGCTGGTGATGGATACAGTTTGTTCTATTAGCCTTAAGCAACTCAAGATGCATGCAGCCAACAATATCTGAGGAATGCCTGTCCTTTTTTCTAGATGTAGGGCAGTACTCTCCAAGTATATCAAATGTAGACAAAAAGAGAGAAGCTCGTTCAGACATAAAAGAAGCTTCAAACTTAACGCTCTCCACCTTGATGAACTGCCGATCAAGCAGTCTGACCCACCAATCTCCTGAAATCAAGCATATATTCAATACAGCTAAAAAAGAACAGTATCCTCGAAAAACTCATAGAATTATTTAATCAAAAAATAACACCAACGTGGCAGTGGAATCTCAGATTAATGGAACACACCCAGATATGCCACAAGCAGGATACGCTAGAAAATACAAGCATTCAAGGGAAGGGCAGTGAAAGAGAACATTGAGACAACGGGAAGTGCTCAACATAAACTCAATACAGCAGTTATGCAAAAACTGAATCAAGGAGCAGAAGGGAGGAAATTGAGATTCACAACAATTCAGCACGTACAAAAACAGGAATAGCATCAGGCATTAAATTGAACAACATCGCAGCATTAGAATAGAATGCGAACTCTTTAAAATCACTTAACATCATAATTCCACTCCCCGACAAAAAGAGAGCGAGTATAAACCTGGGACATTGGGTAGTTTCTTCCTAACATGAAAGATATAAAGTACAGCAATCACCCGACGCGATTTTGACGGGAGTGATTTTCACAAAACTTTGATTTCGATAGTGGAAAACTAGAGAGATTAAGGCGCAAGTTAATCTCTACAACAGTTTTGACAGACCTCATCAATAGAAAAACACAAATCCATAAATAAAACAAAACAAAAGGAATGATTAAAACCTCATCCAAATTAAGATCAATAACAAAGCCAACATCATAGGAAGAAAGCAAATCATCAATCAAAGTTTTGGATTATATCATATTTTTTTTTTTAATATGATTCACAACTAGCAATTGATAAGACAAGGTTAAGAGAAAGAGACGTACGAAAAAGAGGGTAAAAGAGAATGCATCATCATCATCATAATCATAATCAACATTTTAATTTCACTTGGATTGAACGAAAAGAGCGTGGGGAGGATTCATAGTGCATACCTTCAACAACTGTGGAGAGCGATTGGAAGAAGAAGGAAAAGTCTCTCTGCTATTTTGCGTCAAAAGGAGAAATTCTGGGGTTTTTGTTGGAGGAGATCACGTTTTTATAGTGATGCTCGCGGCGAACCGAACCTCCTCCTCGTCTTTCTTTACTAATTTTAGGGCTGACTAACAACTCAGCTGTAGTGGTTATTATTTGGATTAAATATAAATTTGGTCCCCATACTTATACTATAATGTTAAGAATGGCATCTCTATATTAATTACCATTAATTATATCCTCCTACTCAACTTAAATGATTAATTTAGTCCCCTACATGCCATGATTTAGCTAGGCAGATTAAAAATGTCCCCTCTCCCCTTCATTCTCCCCGAAGCTTACTATTCACCTCTTTCAAATTTTTAAAATCTAAATCTAGATCTCATTCTAGATTCACCTTCTCCAACCAAATCATTATCAAATCCTTCCTCTATATCAATTAAACTCTCTCGCTCTGGATGCTTCGTGTGCGTGCGCCAAGGTTAGGGTGTTCTGTTTCTTTCCTCTACTGGGTTTTAATCGTCATCAAGGGTGTGCTCACACTCTTTCCTTCCAAGTACCAAATTTAATTCTGGTTTTGAGTTCCACATCAAAGTTTGATGTTGAGTTACCTCTATTTAGAGGAGTCTAAAATTATAAGTTTCTTTTTCTTGAACCATTGGGTTCGTCTCTTTCGTTCCAACATCGTCTGGATTTAGTCATTAAATTAGCTTGGTTGAATCTTCACTAGACATGGCAAAGGTTGGTGGAAGCGGTGGTGGCACCAACGGCGAGGCTGGTGTTGGCGAGGCTGACGATGACGGTAGCGACGACGATGACGAGCCAGACCCAAGTGTTCTTCCAACTTCAATGTTTTGTCACTTTTTGAATTTACTTTTGATTGATGAGGTTTGTTTGGATCCCTGCAGTATGGCAAAAGTCCTAATTTTTGTGCTTATACCTCCTGTGGCAAAAGCAAATCCAAAAAGCTCAGAGCAATGGAAAAATATCCACAACCCTATATAGGTAATCTTGTCCAAATAAATTACTCCTCTGATTTTGTTTCCAACGCCTCTGGTGGCGATGTTGAAGGGCTATTTCTCTTTTGGAATGTCTGGAGTGTATTCAAGTATGCTAACAGGTTCCAACGAAAATAATATCCACATCACATTTAGCTCCAAAAACTCAAAAATGTCGATTTCCAAAGACATGGAAGAGAACTCTACCTCCCGGAAGGATCTCCTGGTATTAACCAGAAAAATACCGTCCAATTAATCAAGTTACAGGGTAAAGCAAACTTATTTGGAGCTAAACACTGATATGGATATTATGAAATGGCAACATGGAGGCGTGTTGTTTTTTTATACTACTGGGCATCATGTATGCTCCTTTATGCCATAGATGATTTGTATTAGTAATTCTTATCTGGTGTGTAATATTTCTTGTACATTATCTAATTATACTATGTTGATATACATATATGCTTGCTGACAAAAAAAATTGGTCCTCTACATGATTAAAATAGAGATTAACTGACGTGGCATTTATATTAACAATTTTAGTGGGCCATATTTGTTAGAAAATTAATTTTTTTATTCCTTAGCAGCCCGATAAAGGAATTTTTTTTTTTTTTGAGAACGCCCGATAAAGGAATTAGTTAAGGGATTAGGGTCTGAAATCGGGTTAATAAGAAATAAAAAATTATTATTTTTTACATGTGGGACCTACTTATAATAATAAAAAAATTATTTTTTTTTACATGTGGGACCAAAGAATAGGGAAACATAACTAATTGGAATTAGTGTGGAGGAGAAAAAATCCAATCATTTCAATATAATAGAGAGACCAGTCCTATGATAATTTATCATAGGGGTTAATGGTATATTTAGTATTCGTATTATTTTAAATTTGTCAATCGTACACAACGATTTTTTTCAATTTTTCTCCTCAAATGTATATGTGTAATTTGTGATTTTGCGTCCATTATATGCTTTGGGTTGCATTTTTATAATGTGCTACTCGTCGATAGAGTTGAAATTTTAAATTTCATTATGTAGATTCTTCAAATTTATACAAAAATCTTCAAATTTATAATTATATTCAATCAAATCTTTTTTAGAACGATAAGAATAAAATTCTTATTATTATACATAATTTATAATTATATATAATTAATTCTAATTATATTACTAAATTATAATTAATCACAAAAATAATTAAAAAATTTTAAAAAATTCTACAAATAAACTCTTATAATAATAATAAAAAGTAGTTGTTCTAGTGATTTTAAAATAATAAAAAAAAAAACTCCGCTTGTAGTTTATCATATGGGCTAAAGGTATATGTATAGGATGATACACAATTTATCATAACTCGATTAGGCCAGATCCTGCATCTTGGGCTTGCATTCAGAAAATTTCATAACGGCCCGCAATGGATGGGTCATTGACTTGGTCCGACAGCCTCGCAACGGCTATACAAGGGACATGACTCAATACGATAATACAAATACCAAGACGTGTGGGGGAGGACATTAAAAGGCCGGAAGAGGACAGTTTCGGTCCATGGATGCGCATTAAATAGATCTTTGGAAAGTATTGTCTAGCTAAAAAGCAAATTGTTGTTCAAGAGTTGATATGCACAATGGAAGAACAGGCCATGACTGGCCCAGCAACAGTAGATGATCCCTCCACTCCGGCACGGATGGGGGCGTCTACTCCTGGATCTTAGATTGGTGGGAAGAGGAAGGCATGCTCCACCTACTATCTCGTCGATCCACAAATCAACGAGGAAAACCCACACGAGGATCATGAACACGGTTGTTGAGATAGTGATAGAACTGGATAATAACACCCCTGTGCACCTGTCAGCTTCCAAGCCTTGTTGGAAGAGGCTGGCGAGGAAGGCTAAGGTGCGATATGTTCCGACCGCTGCTGAACTGGTGCAGGATCATGAGAATAGATGGGAAACAAATGAGATCAATATGATGATTGAAGAGCAGCCGGTTTCTTCTAAGGGGATGGACACCGGTCCAGCCCCAGGACAAGTATAAGTTTAGTATTGTGAGAGTTGGTCATTTTTGTAACGGGACAAGGAGATGAGCCGATGGAAGTGTATAGATGTCTGGTGATCATGTAGGTCAGCTGATGAAGGCATCGTCGTTTTTTTGGGCTTGCTGGTGTGAGTGAATCAGGTTGTAGTCTGCATGTTAGGTTGGTTCTCAAATCTCTGGAGAGAATGGAAGTGCTATGTACTCTGAGCGGGCACATCTAATGCAAATAGATTGAATACTACTCACCGCATACATGTGTCTGGAGATTTTTTTTTTTTAATTAAGAAACGGTATATGCTTTTCCTTTCAGACGAAGAGACATTACACAAAGATATAAATTCATGAAACAAGTCAAATACAGATAACATCATCTAAATCTATTACAAGATTAACACAAAAATTCCAAATGCATTTGATCCTAACACATGAGGATCCTAACACATGAGGATAGTAATAGAGACATGCAACACTTCCAAATTTGGACATAAAATGCAGTGATAACTCCACAAGTCTCAAGCTACTTCCCATTAAAGGCTTCACA
The DNA here is from genome assembly GCA_028386065.3 of Turnera subulata. NCBI lineage: Eukaryota > Viridiplantae > Streptophyta > Magnoliopsida > Malpighiales > Passifloraceae > Turnera > Turnera subulata. Next base: position 7,263 of record JAKUCV010000052.1, on the reverse strand, counting down.
CTTAAGCCTTGGGAGGGGACAGTCTTGTTATCTTGTAATAAGAAAAAGATGGCTTCCATATCCACTTGAAGAACATGACTCCTATATCTTCCATAGATGATCGTGAGAAGCACAATAAGACTAATTGGAACAGAAAAATCCATACCTAGTAGAGACCCATTTGGTTATCAGTTAAACTGGACCAAATCTCCTCCACAACCACCACAAAAGGATGAAGGGTACTTAGGGAACGTGTAAATCGTTCCAATAAACCCTAAAGACTATAGATCTAGATTTATTTTATTCTAATTTACAAAAAAGAATTAAACAAAAGACTGGAAATAGGTAAAGTTGTATAAAAAATAATAACAAACTACCATTTATTTAAGGTAGAAGAAAAGTCAAAGAAAAAGAAAGAGACTAAGAAGCTTACTGTAGAGCTAAGGAGCTCGAACAACAACCCCTGGCTTTGGAAAAAGGAGAGACTCTTGGGAGAGAGAGTGAAATTGTACGTAGAGATGGTTGTTGTGCTTGTTTGGTTAATGTTGCAGTCCACTCTTGTACTATATTTCTTTTTCATAGGTTATATGTGGTCCTCTTATTATGTATCATTTTTAAGTCTGTATTTATGTTATGTGAGTTGTTGGTTGGCTAATCTCTTTATCTTTGTTTGTATAAGTACACTTGATGATGATGTGTATTTCTTTGTTTTGATTAATATCAGTGGCTATGTTTACGGTAAAGAAAAAAAAGAATGAAAACATATGATGTTCAAATAAAAATAAAAAAGTACATAGAAATGCTCCTGCGCTCTTCCTTATTTAATTCAGTCCCCAAAACCATATACTCCCTCTGTCCCTCAATGTAAGTCGTTTAAGGATTTTGCACAATCCTTAAGAAAAGCATTAAATGAGCCTAATCCTTTTAAATTTTATTGTTTAGATTACCAACCTATCCTTTTTATTATCTCAATAACAAAACTTAAAGAGAATACAAAACCTAAAACAACTAATTTAATGCAAGGATAAACATGGAAAAAATTAATTTAATGCTCCTTGAAATTTTAAAACGACTTATATTGTAAAATAAAATACAAAACCTAAAACGACTTACATTGAGGGACAGAGGGAGTAGAATTTATGAATGATACGTCCAGAAATGATCTCGATGTTTGGTCGTTGACAACCCCAGAGTTTAAAGCTATTTATAAAAAAGTTATTCAATGTGTAAGAACTTCTTAGAAAAGTTTTTGGTACCAATGGATTTATTTAACGCAAAATATTTAATATCGAAAATAAACAAGACGACTTCGACAACCAAAATTGGGATTGGGAGGGGGGCGAGTGGATTGAGTGCGGAAGGTTTAGTTTAGATACTAGTCACGAGTGGAATGGGGGCATGGGCATCTATATATATATATATATTAAAGCAGAGACCCAAATGTGGTGAGGACACCTGGCATTTGTGGTGCATACATGTGGCATTCCCACCCATATTTGTGTTTAATTATTGTCATAAATGTTATGGCTTCTATCTTCCCTTTCTAACCCCGACTTTCTGAAATTAGGCTTGAAAGGCAATTGGCTTTTGACGTGCCGATTCGGATTAAGTACACTCTATCATCCCCACTTCAATTAATTTTAATTATTGCCATCAATGAGATGGCTTCTCCCTCCCCATTCCATGTCTTACGTACAGAGTTTAGGTTTGGAAGCCCATCTATCCTGTGGAAATGGAACCTCTCTGGGATGTGGAAGGTCTTATTGGCATTAATGCAATAACTGTATTGATTAACATCCATCACCGTAGCCCGGAAAAGGGTGCACATGCCTTGCATCTTTTTCCATCCACCCGCCTATATAATGATGAGGCGTCGCATTGGTGGTCTTGGATGCACAGCCATTAACCCCTGCCAATTTGGTCTCCCTGCCGCAGCTGTTCGTGCTGTTACCCCGCCCAAAGTTGTGTTGTGCCCCTGATCATTGTAACAGTCCAGAATTGAAGTGATGAACCTTTAAGATCTAATAGAGGTACGCAAGATCAGAGTTGTATATATTTGAAATGTCGATGTTGTGTTTGTATGCTTACCTGTGTCTGCTGCTTTATTTTCCTCTATTGTTTGCCTCCCAAAGTGGTGGGAGGAAATCCAGGACGTTTTGAAACATAGAATCTCGTGGTCTGATTGAGTAGAAAAATGAATCTTTAAAATCGAATAGAGTCCAATAGAGGTATGCAGGATCATTCAGGTCTTCTTGTTTGTGAAAAGAGACGAACATTTAAGATCTAATATAGGCATGCAAGATCAGAATTGTATACATTTGGTTAACTGGTGTAGAGTTTGTATGTTTAACTGTGTCTGCTGCTGTATTTTCCTGTGTTCTGATTGAGGGAAAAAATGAATCATCAATATCCTATAGAGGCAAATAGAGGTATGCACGATCTATTAGGTTTGTCTTTGTAACTCTGGAGGTGTTTTTAATTGATGTGAAGCCCAGTTTTCACTAATTTGTGCAATTGTCAAATTTGTGAAAGTTAGAGTTGTTATGTCCTGGCTGTAATGCCATTCAAAATTGCAGGATGCGTTGTTAAGGGAGTGAACACCTGTCGGATCCTGACAAGTGTTGTAAATACCCTTTTGCAAATTATTGTAGATGCGAAAGTGTTGCACCATAGGCTCTTGTGTGTTGATTGATCTGAAAATGAAGATTTGATAGCCTTTTGCAAATTATTGTATATGTGAAAGTGTTGCAACCCATACTCTTGTGTGTTGATTGATCTAAAAATGAAGTTTTTACCCTACATAAGCTGAGAAAGTTAGAGTTGTTTGTTGGATTCTGACCTGTGTCTGTTGTGGTATGTGTCCCGGCAGTGTTACCATCCTAAACTGCAGTGTGCATTTTTAAGGAGGAGAACCACCAGTTGGACCCAGAGGAGTGTTGTAAGTACCCTTTCCCACATTATACTAGATGTACTGAATGTGCCTGGATTTGTTCCTGCTTTGGAATGTAGTTGTTGATCAAAGTCTTTTGTTTGGCATTACTACCATCAATAGTAATGGTATTCGTCTCTGTCCACACCCACCTTTCCTGTTGGTTGCAGGAATACTCCATCGGAGTATGGCCACCAATATACTAAACGAGTTGTCCCCTGACAAGGAAACGTGGAATATCGAAGTCAGAATAGTAAGGTTATGGGAGTCATTGAATTACAAAATGCAGGACTAGGTTATCAGTCTAGATTTAATCATATGTGATGAAGAGGTACTACCATGCAACCAAATTATTTACGAGTGCACACTGACCATTTCAAGATAACAACAATTGGTTTGCTTACTGACATCTATGTTACGATTAGGGTACCACGATGCATGCCGTAGCCAACAAGATGCAAGTGGAGCTTTTTCGCGGCAAATTCCAGGAGGGAAAAGCATACCGTCTCAGCAAATTTAAAGTTTTAATGCAAGCAAGTCAATACAGGCCAGTTACACATGTGATGAAACTGCAAATCTTGGCATTCACAAAGGTGGAGGGCATACAATGTGGCACAGACCATATCCCACTCCATATGTTCCAATTCGCTGATTCCGCGTTGATATTTGAGAGAAGCAACACTACAACCTTCTTAACAGAAACTGTTGTACAACATGATTTGTTATTAAAGAAGCTGATATTCCGATACCTTTGATAAGTATTAACCACTGTAGGTTTTGCATTTGTCTGTTTAGACATCTTTGGCATGCTTATATCTATACTCCCACTGGAACCAGTTGTGTCCCGTAGAGGTAGATTACAGAAATGTAATATCGAAGTGTCAATAGCAGGGTATATTTCTACAACCATTAATTGTGTTACATTCCATGTCTACTGCATAGATTGCCATGGTAACAAGATGCTGTATCCTTGCAGAGGACACAAATATCGAGTTACACTGTGGGGGAAACAAGCGGAAATGGTCTCAGAGGTCTTGGTTCACAAAGTTGAAGGGCATTTAGTTTTGGCATTAACATCGTTACTGAGAAAAATGTACTTGAGTAAGGGACATACAACTCTAAGCATGGATGGAAATATGTGTAGGTTGAAACTTATATAATTCACAAATCTTTTCCATGTGATTCAGGAGAAAATATCTTGTCTTCAACCAATGCTACCAAGGTGTATCTTAATCCAGACATACCTGAAAGGAAGTAGTTATTAGTGAGGTAATATCCTTGATTTGGTACATATTCGTAATAGCATTACGCCCCAAGCCTGATTTCCAATGTCTGATAAAGCTGTCTCGAAGCAACAACCATATTTTTGCCTCTAATACAAAGTTCAAGTGGAGCTTCTACTGAGGATCAAAAGTTTGAAAACCGTAAGAGGGTTTCCGACATACTGGTCATGGAGAATGCGGAGTACATTGAAGATGATGACAAAGATATTATGGTTACCTTAGAAGGGAAGATCAAGGAGGTACACAATAGGTATGGATGGTGTTACTTTGCATGTCCCAACTGCTGGAAGAAAATAGACCGTGAAGACCCTAGAAAACTATACGCTTCATGTACATCTAAATGGTCCATCCCAACGGTCAGGTGAACCTTTGATCTAACCCTGACATGTTTTGAACTTTGTAACTGTGCACTACAGTGCCATACTTTTTCATAGCGATACTGACAGTTAGGTTTTCCCCTGCAATTAGATACAAAGTGGAGATTGTAGTGGTGGACGAGACTGGGGAGCTGACATTGACCTTTTTTTACCGTGAGGTTGAATGACTCATAAGGATGGGCGCTGTGGAGTTGCTGGAGTGCATGGATGGTAAAAACCATAAACTGCCACCTCAGATAGAGTCAATGGTTGAAAAAGAAATGGTCTTCCAGGTTAAAATAACCCCTTACAACAGGAAATACGGATGGCAATACCTTATTGTCTCAAAAATATTCCTTGCAGATGAAATGCAGGTATGGGGGTACACTGTGTGCAATCCACGTCCTGCTTAACGTTATAGTCCTGTTATTGATCAATTTATCACTAATTTTTGTGCAGGATGTTGATAAATCATTTGCCACAGTCGTGTGAAGGTTGAATCCAGTGATGAGTTAGGAGAAAGTGCCTGTATTCCCACATCACAAGAGTCAGTCAGCAGCAAAAGGCAAAAAATATGATGCGAACAATATAAGGATCCTGAATGTAGCATATTCTGTTTCTGTTTAGTTGGTGACAAGTGTAGATGATTATAATTTATATTGCGTCACACCCATGTTTTTTGATAACCCTCTTACCACGTATGTGCAACAAAACTCTTTTTAAATCTGGAGTTGGATGTGACAAGTGTCGCATGTGAACTTTGCAAATTTCCAACCAAGTTTGCCATATATGTGATTTACCCCAAGGATAATGCAATGTGACAATACCGTACTTTGTAAATCAGATGTCACTAAAGCAGTGCAGTATACTGTCCTGATTGGTGAATGAGTAGGAAAGATATCTTTCATGCTTCACGATAGTGGAAATGTACTTGCTAAATGTAGAATACCTAAAAAGTATAAAGTGTTGTTATTAATTATACATCCAGTGAAACTAGTAGCCACCACATCAGTGCAATGTTCTGTCCTTAATGAATATAAGACCAAATGTCTGATAAAGATTTTGCAGGACCTGAAAGACAAAACAGACTTCCAGTTTGGGAGGGGTGTGAAGTAATGTTGGCATGTACACTATGCTGACAGTTTTATTGGATGTTCAAAATGAGATGGGACCTTAATTTCCATGAAACATAATAGCCCCACCTGTATAAAACATCACTCTGTCACGGATACTAATATTGTTGTACTGCGTTTGGTTGTAGGAACCCACCAGATGTCTACACAAAACTGTTGAAAGCATAATGAGAAAAAAGTATAACGTGCAACCTACATTTTGATTCTTATAATTTCAATGTGTCCTGAAATGAAGATACCACAAGTAAAGCCTCTTTAACTGTCATCTATCACCCAGATGTGCAGTGGTGAAAATGGAGTAAGTGAAGGAGGTTCAGAGTATACCTTATTTCCAAGTGGAACAATTGAGTATGCTTTTGGATTTTTACCCGGACTGTAAAAGTCTTTTTACCGTGATTTACCGAATGAATTAATCTTGGGTAATTAATTCAAGGTAAATCGGGCGTCGTTTTTCGTAACCGAGAGTTTTTCCGCGCTCGAGATTCGGAAAAATCACACCGGAAAATAACTAAGGGGGTATCAGTTATTTTCTGGTCCGGACCGGACTCGTTCTATAATGCAGACAAGCTACATTATTGATTGTCACAGGTGTAATAGTGTTTCCTGTTCTATAAAGGAAGAAGAAACCAGGAGAAGGAGGGGAAGAGAGGAAGAAAGGAGAGGAAAAAAAAAGAGAGGAAAAGAGAAAAAAGAGAGAAAGAAAAAAAGAGAGAAAAAAAAAGAAGAAAAAGAAGAAAAGAAAAAAAAAAGAAATAGGAATCGGAAAAAAAAAGAGTAGAAGGAAAAAAAAGAGAAAAGAAAAAAAAGAAATACAGAAAATAAAGAAAAGAAATTAGAAAAGAAAAGAAAGAAAATAGAAAATAGAAAGAAAAAGAAGAAAAAAGAAAAAAGAAAAAAAAAAGGGGATGAACAGTGCGTCACCCGGGTTACCCCCTCTGAACACTGTTCACGCGAAGCCGTTCGGCGCCACCTCTCGTCGCACCGCCGCCACCAGCACGCTCGTCGCGCCGACGCGATCCCAACCCCGCCTCCTCCGCATGGTTCCGCCGCCGGACACGCCGTGACGCGCCGTCGACCCGCGAGCAGACCCGCGGATCTTGCTTCCTCCGCGCCTGCACCTGCTGCCGACAGCTTCACGCCAGCTTTCCACCGCCAACACGCCGCTTCAAGCCGCCTGATGCCGCTGCTGTGCTCGCTCGTCCTTCCCTCGCGCTCCTGTCGCGCCACCGTTGCCGCAACCCGCGTGGTGAGCAGATCCGGGTGTTTGACCCGTGTGCGTATCCGGGTCGCACCTACCTGGGCTTGGCTTCTTTTGGGCTGGGTTGTTCGGGTGTGGGCTGGCTGTGTTGCTGGGCTCTGCACGGGCCTGGGCTTGGCACTGTGCATGAAGCGCCCCGACCCGTATTTACCATACACAGTAAACACGTGCCGGAACTGTGACAACCCAGCCCAACAAGGCCTAGCATACAGTGTATAAGGCATAACCCTGGCTCAACAGCCCACAAGTATAAACAACAATATGGCCCTACGGCCCAACATCAACAATAATTAATAATAATAAAACTGGCCCAATGTCCCAACAA
>JAKUCV010000051.1:65823-83466 GCA_028386065.3 Turnera subulata | reverse complement strand
CAAGGTTAATCGGCCTAAAGTCTATTCGTGTCGGTAGGTTCTCCCGGCCACACACTCTAACTCTCCGCTCTCGGAAATCCACAATTCACCAAATATATCAATATAAATGTATTTCGGTAAATAAATTCCAAAATTTAATTACATGGCATAACCGAGACAAACATAGGTAATTACCGTCTAACACTCGTAAAAACGAGAAATATAGTCTGCTGGGCAGAACCCGAGCCTTCGCCGGAAAATTCCCGAGCCCTCGCCGGAACAGTGTGTGCTCGCCGGATTCCGGTCACTTCGTCGGAACAGTAACCCGAGTGACCAAGGACATCCCACCAGCCACTGCCAACCCGAAACATCACCAAACGACACACAAAACAACTAACAACAATTACCAAGCTTCAAGACGATTTGAGAAACAAATTAAGGCATCGGATCCTTACCGGAACAACCAACCGATTCTGCCGAATTCTAGGGAGCCCAAATCTGTACACAAATCCCGCATCGACGAACCCCATGTCCGGTCACAGGAACCACTATGCACCCGCATCGAACACCACCACCAAGCCAGGAGCACAACGACTAATCAGAATCACCAAGTCGAAACCCCAACAACAAATCCGAGACCTGTAGCCTATAATCCTGCACCAACAGCATCTAGTTCCGGCCAAGCACGAACAAACCCGCATCCCCCAACAACTGCCGAGACACAGCCACCACCGCGAACAGCCGACGGCTCAACAAACCGCACCACGACCGGCCACCGAAACAACACCACTGCAACAAACCCACCTCGGTTAGTCCGCCATCAAACTGAAAGGAAGAAGACGAGACACAAGGGAGGCGACATGAACTTACCAACACCGGCAACAAGAACCGGAAGCGATGCCTCGTCGAGCCTCCTCTCTACTGTCTGCTTTTCATCCAGCAACGGCGGAGAATTGAAGAGAAAAAAGGGCGGATGGCGGCGAGGTTGTTTAAGGGGAGAAGAGATGATGGAAAAGAGAGAGAAGGGAAGTGGCGGCTCTCCGGTTTGTGTGTGAGAGAGATTCCAGAAAAAGAAAGAAGAAGAAGGTTGGAATTTGATGGCCGTTGATGGCGGTAGTGGGGGACATGACCGTTGCAAAAAGATGGAGGGGAAATTCGTGGAGGCAAAGCCGTTGGGGGTGACGGCTGGGTGGAGAAGAAAACGGCAGGAAGAAAAAGAAAAAATTGGAGGAGAAAAGGAGAAGGAAAAAGAAAGTGGAGAAGAGAAGAACGGAGAAGTATCGGGCTAGGGTTGGCCGCCCTAGTGGACGACCCGTCGTCCGCTTAGGCGCGGTCAACCCCCTGCCTGGTCAACATTTTTTTTTTTACTTAGACCAAAACGACGTAGTTTTAATCGAAGACACAACAAGACCCCTATTTCGCCCCGAAACACATCCCGATATCAACGAAACCCCAAGCACGAGAAATCCCAACTGGAAATTGACATTTCCAAAGAAAAATAATTTATTTCCTCGACTAAAACTCAAAAATACCTCAAGGGTAAAATTGGAATGAAATTTCAAAAATTCCAGAAATCAAGTTATAAAGATCCGGGGCGTTACATTTGTTGACCCATATTGAAGTCAAGTCTAACCTGAGAAGCTGGATTGTGGAACTAAAGATGGAGATCCTGACTTGATCAAGCTGAAGGAAGCAGTCCGTAGTGGGAAAGAAGAAAAGTTTCGCATAGCTGAGGATAGTGCATCGATGCTGGGAAAACGTTTATGTGTACCCAGTGTTGGTGACCTACGCAGTCAGATTTTAGAAGAAGGACATATGACGCCGTATGCTATACACCCTAGAAGTACAAAAATATACCAGAATTTGAGGAGTCATTTCTGATGGCCACGTATGAAGAAGGATGTAGCCCTGTATGTGGCTAAGTGTATCACTTGTCAGCAAGTGAAAGCCGAGCATCAGGCTCCAGCAGGGAAGATGAGATCGTTGTCAGTGCCAGAGTGGAAGTGGGAGATGATCACTATGGATTTTGTGGTTGGATTACTGTTGACCCGGAGACAGCATGATGCCTTCTGGGTTATCGTTGATCGACTTACAAAATCAGCTCATTTTCTCCCCATCCGACAGACAGATATTTTGGATAAGTTGGCGAAGCAGTATGTTGCAGAGATTGTGAGACTATATGGGATTCTTAAGTCCATAGTCTCAGACAGAGATCCGAGATTTACATCATGGTTTTGGAAGAGTTTGCAAGCAGCTTTGGGGACGAAGCTGAGTTTCAGTACTGCATTTCATCCTCAGACCGACGGACAGTGAGAGAGGACTATTCAGACGCTGGAGGATATGTTAAGGGCTTGTGCTCTTAATTTTAGTGGGAGATGGGATCAGTATTTATCTTTAGCGGAGTTCGCCTACAACAACAATTTTCATTCCAGCATTGGCATGCCACCGTTTGAGGCTCTTTACGGAAGGAAATGCCGAAGTCCAGTATGTTGGGATGAAGAAGGTCTTCGTTTGATTGTGGGACCAGATTTGGTCAAGCAGACAGTAGACAAGATTCAGGTAGTTAAGCAGAGCATGAGAGCAGCACAGGACCGACAGAAGAGTTACGCTGATAAGCATCGCCGTGAGATGGAGTACCAAGTGGGAAAGAAAGTTTTCCTCCGAGTTGCACCTTGGAAAGGTGTTATCAGATTCAGGAAAAGAGGGAAGCTGAGTCCCAGGTACATTGGACCGTATGAGATTATGGAAAGGGTTGGACCCTTGGCATACAGACTGTCCTTACCAGAGGAGTTGTCCCGCATTCATGATGTGTTTCATGTTTCCATGTTGAGGAGGTACAGATCTGATCCGAGCCATGTGGTTACTACAGCAGATGTTGAGGTCGCAGAGGATCTTACGTATACGGAATTGCCGGAGCAGATCCTTGCCCGAGAGGTCAGACAGTTGAGGAATCGAGTCATTCCTATGGTGAAGGTTAAGTGGAGCAAGCACTCTGCGAACGAGTCAACATGGGAAGTTGAGGAGCACATGCGTACACATTATCCGCACCTGTTTACAGCACCGGAGTGAATTTCGGGGACGAAATTTTTTTAAGGTGGGTAGGCTGTAACAGCCCGGGTAATTTTTACGATTTTACCAGTACCGTAAAATTTATTTTACAGTCATTTACCATTAGAATTAATCTTGGGTACTTAATTAATGGTAATTTATGTATCGGATTTCGAAACCGAGCTGTGTCCCACGCTCGGGATTTTTCTGCGGATTTTCAAGACCAAGTTGGAATTTTTCGGGTCCATGAATCTTCAGAAAAGCCGGGTTTATCCTCGAGTTAACGGACCAGGAAAAAAGATAAGTGGGTATATCGGATATTTTCTGGTCCAGACAGTGCATAGTATATCAGTATAGTGAAGATGCCTTTTACTGTAAAGTCTGTGATTTGTTTCCTGTGGGTATGTGAAGCTTTGTCTCCCCCGTGATGCCCGTGATACACCTCGTTAAAGCCTCCCTCTCCCCTGCTTTCTTCCTCACGCACATCTTCCATCTCCTGCACATCACCGTTTTCCTACAACACCTCTGCCTAGCTTCAACCCCTGAACCAAAAAAGAAAAAAATAAATAAAAAAAAAACAACAAACACACCACACACCCACTGCCACGTCACCGCCACCTTCTTCTTCCCCTCCCTCTTTCTTTTCTTTTTTTCGTTTTCTTCCTTCCCGAGCCACCACACCGGCCGACCCCCAACTGCCACCACCAGCACCATCTACCGCCGCCACCACCGAGACCACCTGCACCTTCTCCTCCTCCCGACGCTGCCAACGCGTCAGGCCGGCCGTGCACAGCCGGACGAAGCCGACACCAACACGACCAGCAAGACAACCCGACGAAGCCACCCATCTGCCGTCGCCGACGAACCTCACCTGCTGCCGTCGCCACCCTCACCTCGTCGCCCGTCGTGCCGCTTCGTGCTTCGTCGCCGTCGCTAAGGTGAGCAGACCCATGGGTGACGAAGACCCGGATGGGTCATGGATGGGTCAAGCTCGACCCGTTTCCACAATCGGGTTGGGCTGAGGGGTTTAGATGGGCTGAGGTGCAGCCGGGCCGACGCATGGGCTTGACTTGGGCTCGCGGTTCGGGCCTGCTGCGCCTGGTCAGTCCTCTTGGCCTGGGCTCTTCTGGGTTTGGACTTGGCCCAGTCTGAATAATAAAAAAAAAAAAATCTAGCTTTAAATAATTTCTGGAAAAATAAATATTTTCTTGGAAAATTAAATGGAAGAAAAATAGTAATAAGGTTGATATTTTGGGAAAATAATTCTAGGAAAAATATGGAAATTCGAGATGATTTATCTACTTTGGAAAATAATTATTTTGAGGAAATAATTTTGGAAAGGATATTATCAGGGTAATAAAATACCGGAATAATATCCGGGTATAGGTATAAGTATAGTATGGTATTGTGACACTTGAAATAAATGGTGAATGATGATGATAATGGAAAATTAACCGGGGGAGTAACCTAGACGAGTCAGTATTTATTTTTCCGGTACACAGTATTAGCATGGCATTTGCATATCATCTTATGTGTGCATATTATCTGATTGATATAGGAGTTGACAACGAGCAATTTGTTGAGGAACCGGACTTGGAATTTGCTGGACATTTCCATAATTGATAATCGGCTAAGGTGAGGATGGATAACCTTTGTTATGGTGCCTGTAATACTTGTGTGCTTTGTTGTTTGATTGAACTGCTGAGATATTCACTGTTGGTTAACGATTGCTGTGATTATTGCTGTTGTGATTATTGGACGGTGATATTGACTTTGTGGTTATTATGCTGAGTTTGAAGTTGAACTATTGACTGTGGATAATTGAGAAATGGGAATTGGAAATTGGAAGTTGGAATTGATATGAGATGATTATATAATTGTCATGTGGAAAGTTGTGGTACGACCCGATGGTTTGAAAATTAATTTTGGGATGCTAAGGTCGGTTATTTGGTTTGGTTATTTGATTTGGTTGGCATGTTGATGCCTGTGGTTGGGGTATACCAAATACCCAGTGGTTCGGATATACCGAATATCCGGTTGGCATGTTGATGCCTGTGGTTGGGGTATACCGAATACCCAGTGGTTTGGATATACCAAATATCTGGTTGTGGGACGTGGTCCCGGTATGGTAGGAATGGTATGGTTCTCTTTGACCTAGCTTCCGAAATTAATTAATAACCTGGTACGACCCTAGCTTGTCCAGTGACGGGGCCCGGAGAATAAAATTGGAAATTATGTTAAGTATTCTTTTGGTCTTGGCTCAGTCTTATTTGAGATGTGCTGTTGTTTTACTTGTGTTTGCTTTACTGTATTACGGTTGCTTGCATATCACTGTTTATCCTTCGTCGGTGAGCACTTCGGACTCACCCCTCGCCTGTGGGGTTTCATCCCGTAGGTTAAGTTGTTTCGTAGTTCAGGTACGTCGATCGATGGCTGCTGCTTTCTTCTCCACCTGACTCCGGATCCATACCCCCGCTGCATGTGCATAAAGTCTTCTGCTGCTGTTCTATTGCATATGATGCTGTATTATATTTCCGCTGCTGTGTTAGCTTGTTCATATGACTTTGAGGCTGTTTGTCACTCTGCCTCTGTTGCTTGCTCTTTTCTCTGCTGATGTTATTTATTGTGAGCTGTGAGCTGCTGAATAATGGTCCTCGTGTTGGGTGATGGTTGTTGTATTTATTTTTCAGTTGTACATACGGGTTATTGTACTGTATTCCCTATCAATAAGAATAGTTTCGGCACGTGTTTACTGTGTTACGGTAAATACGGGTCGGGGCGCATCAACAAAAATTCAGAACTCCATAAACCTGAAGATCGATCAACACAGCACAAGGACAGCAAGCGAGTCCAAATTGCAGCAGAATAAGGACAACCAAAAAATAGATGATCCCTACTTTCTTCAAAAGAGGAACAAAATAAACAAGTAGCATCTGTGAGTATCCCCCAAGTTTGCAGCCTCTTTCGAATAGATAAACGATCCAAGATAGCTAGCCAACCAATGAAACTATGTTTAGGAATATGACCTGCAGCCCAGAGGAGCTTATACCAATCCACTCTAGGTTGTTTAGAACGAACAAAGTCCCAAGAACCTCGAACAGAAAATTTACCAGAAGCTGAAAGAGTCCATATGAGTTTATCCTTTGTCATTGAAGGAATGATAGATCTAGACTCAGCCTCAAATTGAGAAATCAGAGGGTTGCGAGAAACAGGCCATCACCATTGACCATCTTGCAATAACTTGCTAACCGTGGCAAAAAGATGAATTTTAGAATTGGAGATTTGCTGATTAGAAACCAAAGGTTATACCTCTAGGATGCCAATTATCCCACCAAACAAATGTATAAAGGTTTTTCTGCTGAGGATAGACATGCATGGGCTGTTTAGTAATCCACCTAAGTTTTTCTTTTTTTTTTTTTGAACACATCTTATTATCAACTGCAAACGGCTCTGCTGCTAGATTGATGCTCGCATTTGGAGAAATAAGAATAGGCATTAGAAGTTTTTATTTCTTCACTATCAAAAAGAAAAAAAAGTTTTTGTTTCTTACTTCTGCGCTTCGGCCCAAACCTGGAATTTTCAGCCCAAACCTCGAATATATGAGTGAAGCTACTTCTAAATCTTACGGATATGAAAATGAAATCATTTTCTTTTCCACCACAAAAGAAAAATGAAACTAGCTGAATTAAACAGTATGACCCTCAACCTCAGTCCACAATGAAAAGGGCTCCTTAAAACAATCTCTATTTATAAAAGCCCAAACTCATCGGTAACAACTGTTTCATCTTCAGCCCAATCACCGAGTTTGGACTTGGAAGTAGGACCCTTGGAACCGTCGTAATCTTATGAAGCAGATCACACACACAAACTCGGCCCAGAACCCGATAGAACTATAGCTTAAGTTAGACGGAGCTAGACTTGGGGACTTTGGACCAGTCTTAGAGTCAACGACCAGGCCAGATGGTAGAGCGGCAAGGCCATCACAAATACAAAGTTCACCTATAATAAGAGACTTAAGTTTAGGAATTGAAGATTTGACAATAAAGCCACAGAGGTAGATATGAAAGACACAACAACAGCCAATAAAGCCGAATTGAATGGTTTCAGAAATTTCAAGATTTACAATTTTAAATGCCCTACAATGATATTGTATAATATCAAAAAAAAAAGGATAATGCATAATATCGTTAAAATTGGATGGATATGCTTAATAAAAATAGTCTACACCGATCAATCAGTAAGTCTTGCGCATAAGCACGTATTATTAGGGTGAAAGGGAAAACCTAACAGATATTAGTAAAATAAGAGTAAACGGTTCACGCAGAGTCATACGCATTACCAGAACACAGACGATAACAGAAAGAACGCAAAGCGATATTTTGTAAAACGAAGATGTATGGTACTTCATTTCATCATTTTTTTAGGACAAACGAGCAGAACATCACATCAAACCATCGATCAAAAAACAGAGCCACGATCAAAACCAGAACAGAGCCACAGTAACCGAACAGTAACAGAACCCATAGAGCCAAACTAAATTAACCTAACAAACACCATCCTAAACCCTAATTCCTCCAGTTTCCATCAGATGCGCCACCGCCCCTTGAGTAGCGTCCGCCATCACCGCCGCCATAACCGCTTCCACGTCCACCACCGTAGCCGCCGCCACCACCATAGCCGCCACCGTTTCCACCGTAGCCACCGCCGTTACGGTTGTAGCCACCCTCGCGGCGACCACCGCCATATCCACCACCTCCTCCTCCGCTTCTGAATCCACCGCCGCCGCCGCCACCGCCACTTCCGCGTGACTGAGCTTCGTTGACGGTGATGTTACGGCCGTCAAGAGACTGGCCATTCATCCCCTCGATAGCGTCTCTCATTGACTGCTCGTTGGAGAAAGTGACGAATCCAAAGCCACGGGACCTCCCGGTCTCACGATCGTTGATGATCTGTAACACAAAACGCACAGATCCGTCAGTTCCGCGTCAGATAAACAGCAACGCAATCGTTAATCAATAAAAATAAAAATAAAATCGATCGATCTCCGTCCAAACAAGGAGGATGAAGATGGACGTACCGATTGGAAGGTTAGTAACAGTAAAAGAGAACAGTAACATTATAGTAACACAAAGAGAGAACAGGAACAGATCGATCAATCAATCAATCAATCACAGATTATGGATCTACGACAAAAGCCGAATGGAATCGGGTCGGGTCGGATCCGATCTCTGCGACGACGACGACGACGACTAACGGACCTTCGATTCGACGATGTCGCCATAGGGGGAAAAGGCATCCTGGAGACCACGGTCAGTGGTGGCCCAGGCTAGCCCACCGACAAAGCACCTGTACTCAACATCTGAAGCAGCCATGGATATTTTTTGGGGGAAGGGGAAGGGAACAACCCTAGAGATATTAGAGGGGCTATCTAGTAAAAACGCCTCTGCTGTTGGGAAGCGTAAAAGAGAATGAGTGAAAAGGGCGAGGCTGTATCCTTGATTTTATAGATGGGTGAGGGTAGCTAACTATGGTTAGTTGGTGGAACCTACCGAGCTGTGCGCATTGCGCACACTTGGGTTAACTGGGATTGAGCTGGCGCGTGCTTGGTTGTTAAGGCGGTGTTTGCCTCCACCAATAAACCGTATCGGGTCGTGGATTTGCTTGGATTCGGCATATTCGAATCATGCCATACAAGGTATTAAGTATTATGGCCAAAAATCTCCACTTGCCACATTTGGCCCGGTAAACCACGGTTAACGAAACGCGGTGACTAGGGTTAGTGGGGGAGGGTGGGTGGGTGGGCTTGGGGTCCACAATCACGTGATTTGCTGACACAAAAGGATAGACACATAATAAGGTCATGATATTTACTGGCTTCGAAAATATCTGATCTCCAATTGCCCAATCAAAAGGAAAAATATCTAATTTTTTCCATGTACAACTTTGCCCTCCTCAAGTTTTACTGAATTGCAAGCCCAATGGAGGAGAGCCCGTCGGGTGCAAATGAGCCGTGCTGACACGTGAATACTAAGAATTTTGAATATGCACAAAAAAAAATTTGATTATTAAATATAGATTAATTTTTTCCACAGGTTTATGTAATTTTTCCTATTTTATAATATTTTCATTTTGTAATAAGCATAATATTCTTTCACATTTCATCTATATTTATTTTTTTGCATAGGCAACCTAATAAATATTTGACAATTTAGTAATTATTACATGTTGATTAATAATAAAGATCATAAATAAACACAGGCTTGATCATCAAGTAATTTTTCAGTTTTGAGGGGATAAGTTGAAGCTCAACTTAATAAAATAAGGAAGCCAGTCTCTAACAAACCATTACAAAGTTGAGTCTTTTGCCGCCCGCGAACGGCTTAGCGCAAGGAGTCCCTTTCATTGTGGATTGTGATTGGGGAAGCCCAAGCTGTCATGTTTGTATTCGCTAGTCGGTTATTATATTCACGGATTAGTTGTGAAGTCAATAATTCCAAAGAAATCTCCTTTGATAGTCATGGTAGTTAGCACACATTATCCATACCGCTTAAACATCCCATAGATGAGCACTAAACTCGGGGAGGAATCCCAATCGCTTTCTTCCGGAAGAAATAATAGGCTGTACTTTCTTCAAATGAAAAAATTAGAGTTAGACTTGCATTCCTATCCAATCTAATCCATATCAACCGTAAAAAACAATGCAGGAAAATGCTCAAAACATAATATTTTAGTAGGAGACCAAGTACAAACGGAAGAGTGATTTGAGAAACGTCCTTTTTCTTTTTCTGTACAAAATATTTGTTTTCGAAGCGATGTTGCTGCCTGCTACATTGTTTATTTTTCAAATTGCTAAAAACATTTGGGAGAAGAAGAAGAAGAAAAAGTATGGAGGAAGAAGGTAGGGGAATTCGGGTTACAACCCGTTTTTATTCCATCTTCATTTTTCTGATTTCATTCTTATATATACTAGTTTACTACCCGTGGATTCCACGGGCTTGGTTAGCATTTTTTAAAAAAAATATATTTTCTTTATAAATTTTTAATTTTTTTATATTATTGTATGGTTTAAAATTATTTTAACAGTATACGCATTAAACTTGTTGCTCAACCAATCTGAAAGAAAAAAAGGAATTGAAACTAATGGCCATATAAAATATTAAGTGAGGTCCTCTTTTTCCTATTGCCGCTACTGGCCGTATAAAATATTAAGTGGTATATTTTTTAAAATTTTGAACTTAGAAATCTAATACTAAAATATAAAATATAAAATATTAAGTGCTAATATTATTGTAAAAAAAATGAATAGAAATCTAGGAAATAAAATTCTTAAAACTAATACTACCCGTGGATTACACGGACATGGTTAGTTTTTTAAAAGTATACACATAAAACTTATTTACGAAAAAACTTGGTTAGTATAAATTTTTAATATTTTTCAATAACATTTTTAATAAGTACACTATTTTTAATAAAACATATTGTTTTTTAAATTTGTATCCCGTTTCTTAAAAAAGAAATTATTCATTCTTTAAGCCAATATTTCCGAAATTTTTCTCCACAAACACAACAACTGAATAATTTTTTGTATTCACTTTTAGTGGGTAACAATTTTTTGCTACTAATTTTCTATATTAATTTATGCTATAAAATAATTTTATTTTTTTTTAATATAAATAGATTATAGTTTTGAGAAACACTTTATTTTTTAAAAATTTTTTATTCTTGTTGATTCTTTTTTTTTTTAGGTTTTTTTGTCCACTAATATATTAATTATTTTTATGCATCATCCTTCCTCTTTGTTTTTTTTAGAATTTTTTTCAAGTTTAATTCTTTTTTTAATAAACATATTTCTTATAATTGAACCTTTTCCTTTCTATATATATATTTTTTGTGTTGTTCTATTTTTCCCATTAATATAAATAAATCAGATTTAGTTTTTAAAAAAACACAATGCAAAAAAAAGTAAATTATATATAATCCAAAAAATAAAAAAACTAACACAATAGCCTTTAAAAAAATGAAAATAGTAAACGAATTAGGGTAACTAAAAAAACACAAACAATGCCAAAAAAATAAAAGCAAAAAAAATTAATTTCAAATATTTTTAATTGCTGAAAATTTAAGTGGCATGAAATATTTTTTATTTTAATACTTACACTACTTAATATTTAATATTTAATATCAAATAAAATCTCATATATTACCACGATTTTGTTTTTGAAAATATTCAATAAAATTTTAAAAAAACAATGCCAAAGAATAGAAATATAACATAATATTCTGGGAAAAAACTAACACAATGTATAACAAACAGGAAAATAATATTTTTTGATATATATAATCCAAAAAATAAAGAAAACTAACACAATAGCCCAAAAAAAAAATGAAAATAGTAAACGAATTAGGGAAACTAAAAAAACACAAACAATGCCAAAAAAATAAAAGGAAAAAAAATAATTTCAAATTTTTTTTATTGCTGAAAATTTAAGTGGCATGTAATATTTTTTATTTTAACACTTACACTACTTAATATTTAATTTTTAATATCAAATAAAATCTCATATATTCTAGAACAATAAGAAAACTATCACAATGAAAGGATAAAAATATATTATAAACCTGAAAAAACACAATGCCAAAAAAATAAAGTAGCAAAATAATGAACAAATCTGTAATATTTATTATGGAATATGGAACACAATCTCATATTTTTTCTCTCTTTTTTTGCTTTTTTTAGCATGAAAGTAATAAATAATTATGGAAAATTTGTAACACAAAAACAATAAAATGAAAAAAAAGAGAGAAAATATTATATTAATCTGGAAAAAACAAATACAACAATAGGTAATATTACCACGAATTGTTTTTTGAAGATATTCAACAAAATTAAAAAAAAAACAATGCCAAAGAATAGAAATATAACATAATATTCTGGGAAAAAACTAACACAATGTATAATAAACAGGAAAATAATATTTAATTCAAGAAAATTGACAGAAATTAAACTAATGCAATGAAAAAGAAAAAAGCAAGAAAATTAAATTCAGGAAAAATAAAAAAACCAACATAATACCAAAAAATTAGAAAATAATATATAATACTGGAAAAAACAAATGTAATGGAAGGGGAAAAAATATATATTATAAATGAGGAAAAAACAAATAAAATACAAACAAAAAATAAAAAAATGTAAATAATACTGGAAAATTTAAAAAGACTAATACAATGTAAAGGAAATATAATAAAAATAAAAGAAAATTAAAAATCCAATGGAAATTAATATTGCCGTCATTTTTTTATAAAAATTTCGTGAAAATTAAATAATAATGGAAAAAATAAAAACAAATAAGCATACCTTTGAATCCATTAGAACCAAATCTAAACTGATAAGAAGATTTTGTAATTTGGTATTCAAAGACTCCCACATCCTTGAAACCCTAACTTGAATTGTCCATGAATCTTTGTCAGGGGTCAATTCATCCAATGTATGAATATTCATTCTCCTGAAAAAAATAATATATTATACAAATTTAAATATACAATTAAAGTGTAACACAAAAAATGTTTTCTTTTATATAAATTCTTAAAAATATTAATACTTACTAACATTCATACTGAAAGAAAGAAAAAAAAGGAAACTGAAAAACAGAAAACTAACACAGGAAAATAATATTTAATTCAAGGAAATTGGAAGAAAATAACACAATGCCAAAAAAATGGAAAAAAATATAGAATACTGGATAATTTTTAAAAACTAATGCAATGTAAAAGAAAATAGGAAAAAATATTAAATTCAAGGAAATTAAAAAAACCAACATAATGCCAAAAAACTGGAAAATAATATAAAATACTGGTAAAAAAAACTAATGCAATGGAAGGGAAAAATAATAGATTAGAAATGAGGGGGAAAAAACAAATACAATACAAATAGAAAAAATAAAAATGAAATTAAAATTGTCACAGACATAAATACTTAAAAATCAAAGTAGAATTGAAAAGAAACTGTAAAACACAGAAACTGTATCCGAATTTCATTGTACTGACATCTGGATTTTCTCTGTGTGTTTTCAATTTTTAGTTTCTCAAAAGAAACCATATGAGACACACAAAAATTTAAAACAAAATAGACAAAATAAAATTGTAAAGAAATTGTAAAACACATGAACTGTGTCCGGATTTCATTGTACTGACATTCGGATTTCTTAGTGTGCTTTCACTTCTTTGTTTCTGAAAAGAAACTGTATGAGCAGAAACTTAAAAAACAAAAAAGAATTGTAAAGAAACTGTAAAACACAGAAACTGTATCCGTACATCAATGTACTAACATCCGAATTTCTCTGTGTGATTACACTTTTTAATTTCTTTAAAGAAACTGAATTAGATACAGGAACTTAAAAACCAAAATAGTATTGTATAGAGAAAAAAAAAAAAAAGAGAATAAGAATAGTACGTACTGCAAGATAAAAAAGTAGGAAAACAGAGAAGAATAAATGAAGAAGAAACAGTATCAAAAACAAAACCTGTACCTGTATTTATAAATATTTAGAGATAAGAATTTAACAATTATCAATTAAAATTTTTTTTAAAAAAATCGGAACAAAATAAAAGGGCTAAAGTTTTTTTTAATCTGATCTCATGGAGAGTTTAACTTTTTTTAATCTGATCCTGGAGGGTTTAACTTCTTTTTAATCTAATCTCAGTATCTTTTAAAGGGTACAAATCCAAAACTGGAGTCATCAAAGGCTAATGAGTCATTGCTATCCATTAACTATACCTGCATGTCGCTATCGGGCTATGTTTAATTACTTCCGTGAGTTCTCAGTTCTGAGTCTCTTCTCTCCAATTCATAATTTGGTTCAGAGAAGCAAATGAGTGAAGCTAATAATTAAGTGTGTGTTGGACTCCCTTTTCAAGATTAATATTCAATGTTGAACAGTGGTCCATCAAACTTAATTGGACACCGACTCTGGAATATGGCACTTTTTTGTTGTAGCCACGCAACATATGTGTTCATTATTCAAACAAAAAGAAAACAAAGAAATTAGGGGTATATTCCATATTGGTTTGATAATATATCTAATTTCAACGACGCATATTGTTTATTTTTTTGCTTTTATAACGGGAGCCACATGTTTTTCAGCTATGTTTTTACCCATACTCTAATTGGGATAATTATGAAAATTTTTCTCTTAAAAATCGGAACAAAATGAATGAGAAACTCATCTTGCTAAAAGTGTAGTATAATTAGGACTGTATCATTAAAAAAAATCTGAGGAGAGTACTAATCTTGCTAAAAAATCTAATGTGTATAATTAGATTTTTCCTTAACTCTAATTGGGATAATTATAATGAAAATAAGGGCCAATCAAACAACACCTAGAACCCTCCACATGGCAAAAAATAAAGACCTCAAAGCATACACATGGCAAAAAAGCAAGACTCTAAAAATCCTATGTGTCAAAACCTGGTGAGGGATTCAACTATTAATATATATAATAGATTACATATGGAGTGGACAAAGTTCAGTTTAGTCCCTCAAAATAACATTCACTACATTTTGATCTCTCAAAATAATAAATTTATAACACTCCCCTTTGAATGTCATTGTGCATTGGGTAGAATAAGCTTTAGAGAGAACTGCCTCATTAAAAACCTTACCAAGAAAAACCTAGTGGGATAAAAACTTGGTGAAGGAAAAAAGAGTGCAGTGCATATTCTACTCCCCCTCATCTAGACCTCTGTTGATTCCTTGATATCATTGCATGCCAATCGTCCTTGTCAGCTTCTGGTGACGTGTGTGTTGTCTGATCACTTTGATACATCATTGCTTTAATTGGACAGGGTTGACAGCATTATCTTCATGATTTTGTCGTTGGAGCGTCTATCTTGTCATCTTGCTTTTGTAGTCCCGATAATATTGCAATATCATGTGTAAAGTTGTGGTTGATGTCCGTCTCTGCTTTATGTGGACTGAATAAGCGATCTACATCTGCGAAATCAGCTTTACTCTCTTTCGGGTTTACTGGATTACACATTTGTTATTCCCTGAAGATAAGAGCAAATACATATAATGCCGATAGGCTTAAATCAAAAGCTTCAGGTTTTATGTTACAAGCAATACATATTGCACTTAGACAGGATACTCTAGGACCAGTCTAATAGCACGATATTTGGAAGCTTCTTTGGGAGTTCCAATCATAAATAAGTTTATCCATACTCAAAATGATTTAAATTATGTAAAGATCAGTTCAACTTTATTTTTTAACTTCCCGAGAATTAGTTGCTTCAGGCAACTTGGATCCTTCAGGGATCTTCATGTATATATCATGACTTATGGATCCATATTAATAAATAGGCTGTAATAACATTTCAAATTCTTTTCATATGATGCACAACTTATTAACATAATTGCATCCACCACAGGGGAGTAAATCTCCTCATAATTAAAATCAGGTCGTTCAGGTAAAACCTTGTGCAACCGTGCTTTATATCTCATTTATTTTTTTCCGCACAAATTCCCGTTTCTACGACTAATCAATTTTACACCCTCTGGTGTACGGACTACAGGTCCGAAAAAAAATATCTCGCTTCATAAGCGAGTCTAACACTACCTTTAATTATATCTCTTTATTTTTGGCCAATCATACAACGCCTACTTTCATTAGTAGGTTCTTGATCCTCATTTTTAATATTTAGCGCTATAAATTAAAATTATATTCCGTCGACGGTTATTTCTCGTCGGTTCCATCTTATCCCTGACACTGTAATTGAGATCTCATCATACTCATTTATTTCAGGTACCTGAGTTACTTATGGAAATTTATCAATTGTGTCAGAGAATCAACCTCTTCTGGAGGACTTTTAATCAAACCTCTACTGGAGGTCTTCACTGGGGCCATCTTATCACTTTTGCTCCTTTTTCTCTTATCGAGAATTTATTTTCTTTTGGAACCGAGTGTAATCTATAGATTCATTTGCATACTTACATTGTTCTTCAGGAACATCAATCTTAAACAGGAGCATTTACAGCTGGTCTATGGTCACACTTAATTTAAATGTGTCTGGCAATTGCATATCAATTTTCCTGTAAATGAATCATCTTTTGAACTTCAGGTTCATACTAATTTATCCGAGGATCAAAAATTAGATATTGATAAATCATTTCAATAATCTCATTTCAATAATCTCTTGATCCAGCTGCTTCTTTCCTCCCCCTTATGTTGGGTAAACTCTAACATCAAATTAACATACCCAACATACACAACATATATTCCCAATATTCTTTAAGGACTAACAAAACAATGCTGTGGTGGAGTATTTTTATACTATATAACCGATGGTCCGAAGATGAGAGATATTAAGTATGTGACCATTAATCAATTAAATGGGGAGATCTTATCATGTTGGCTTGATGCACTCAAGTGTTGCTGCATATAAAATACCAATTATCAAAGAATGATATTTCATCAATGGTCCTGCAATCAATTGTCAATATGACCCAGATCTGTTTGGGTTTATTTTCAATGATATACATTATCCATTGAAGAAATATACCAACATAATCTAGACATATAGTTTAGTAACATAAGTAGGGATATGTACCCGCAAGTGGCTTAATCATTAAAACAAGTGCGCACAATGCCAACTTGCGTCACACAATAGACCATCTAGTCGATGCATCGTAAAAATTACCTAGATGGTCAACACAGCGGATCTATCAGTCCGCGTACATATCCCGGAATTATTCCCAAATTTGATGGTCTAGGCCAATCTCATCTTAGGATGGCCGTATTATTAATTTCGCAGCAAACAAACACATGGAAATTCATTGATTGTAAAATTTCTGGTTTTTCAATGAATGACCAAATAAATTTCGTGCATCATTATTGACCCGGGATGGCCCAACCGGTCATGCCAAACAAATCCAATAAACCAACTTTAAGTAGGTACCAGCTTCAAGCTGGGATATATGTGCCAGCTTCAGGCTGCTATTTTTACTAGCTTTTGATGGGTACCAGCTTCAGGCTGTTGTGTACCAATTTTAAGCTTATATCTGCCTCTCATGTCGAAAAAAATTAGAATTATTGAGCAATAATTAATGTAGTGGCAGACATTTCCAAAAATAAATCCTCGAGGATTGTAAAGCTTTGGAATTTTCTGGGTAATAATATAATCCACCAAAAAATCTTCTGGATCTTTTCGGGGACACCTGGCTATCTATGCTCAGGCTATAAAAAGGGGGAGGGATTACATGGGAAGATACAGGAAAGCTCATAGATATAGAAAAATTCATCAAAGCAAAGCAACAGAAAAACTCAACCAAGACAAAAAAAAAAGGTCTTCCCCAGCTACTGTTTTCTTTGTTGAGGGTGCCTCACTAAGCAGAAGAAATAGATTGGCCTATAGCCTGGTAAATGAACAACAAGAGGAACTGCCTAATGAGCTAGCAAGAATCCCACGTTTGGTTTTTGTAGATGAGCTATACTCGTCTAGGTTCTTTGTGACTCCAATGGAAGAAACTTTCTTCCTGGAGGACCAAGGCAATCTCAGGACAAATTTTTATGGCTCAGCTAACTCTATAATGTTTTTCATATCTGCTAGGATGCAGGAATTTCA
>JAKUCV010000051.1:0-59568 GCA_028386065.3 Turnera subulata | reverse complement strand
AGAATGAAAAATTTCTTTTTTAAGAAACGGGATACAAATTTAAAAAACAATATGTTTTAAAAAAAATAGTATACTTATTAAAAATGTTATTGAAAAATATTTAAAATTTATACTAACCAAGTTTTTTCCTAAATAAGTTTTATGTGTATACTTTTAAAAAACTAACCATGTCCGTGTAATCCACGGGTAGTATTAGTTTTAAGAATTTTATTTCCTAGATTTCTATTCATTTTTTTTACATAATATTAGCACTTAATATTTTATATTTTAGTATTAGATTTTTAGGTTCAAAATTTTAACAAATATACCACTTAATATTTTATACAGCCATTAGCGAGCTTGATTTTAGAATATTAATTAAATTTAAATAATTCTAAATCAGAAAATATTAAATTGACGATATATAAATATAAATTTTACCTGAAAATTGAATAAATTAATACAAGTATGCAATTGGAAAAAGAGGACCTCACTTAATATTTTATATGGCCATTAGTTTCAATTCTTTTTTTTCTTACAGATTGGTTGAGCAGCAAGTTTAATGCGTATACTGTTAAAAAAAATTTAAACCATACAATAATATAAAAAAATTTAAAATTTATATAAAAATATATTTTATTAAAAAAATACTAACCAAGCCCGTGGAATCCACGGGTAGTGAACTAGTTAAAATATAGTCTATGGATTATGTGTATTTCTTGAAATAATTGCTATATCCCTCTCAGGAAATTGGAACTATCTGATCCGATCAGATCACCATGATTCAACAGAAATAACCAAGTGTTAAAATAAAATAAATAAATAAATAAGAAAAAGTTATTTTGTTTTGAATATATGTTTTTTAAAAAATTCTTATGACTAAATGTTGTCCCCATAAGCAACGGACCAGAAATTCAAGAGAAATGAAGGTAACATGGCAAACCAGCTGGAAAAGGCCATGGCCTGGTGGTATGAGTAGCTGACAAAAATGAAAATTATAAGGTCACATATACATACTTAATACTAGTACACACCCCGTGAAATATACGGGTATGGAAATTGAATATCTTACTATATTAATCAAAAAATTTTAAAATCTTTCTTTGATAATCACCCATGATATTTATTTTTAAAAAAATATTATAATATTTAATTAATTATATAAAATAATAAAAAGGAATTAATGATAAAAATTGAAAAGTTACTCTCAAGATCTTATCATCTTAAAAGAGATAATCCATATCCATATTTTTATAATTTTGTTAAACCAAATCTGTACAAAAAAGAGGTTATAATATGAAGCCAAATGTAGTGCTTATATTCTCTCAAAGTGTCAGGTGTCTCCTCTAAAATTTATCTTGAGTCTACTACTAAGATAATTATTAAGCGATACCCAAAGAGTACTAATATTATGGAAAAAAAAGTAATAAGTAATCAAACTAAAGAACTTGGGCAATAGTTAGTGTTGTAAAGTGCATGTATAAATCATCACGCATATATTCAATCAATGACTAACTAATTAGTGTAAGAAGACGATTATTATTTGTGGCTTGGGGCTGCTCTCTACCGCAATAGAATGGTTGGGTTCTTGATTAGAATTAGGTTTTTCTATAGTGATAGGTATCTTAGACGACCTCATATAAATATGAGGTCTACAAAACTTTGTCACCGACCTCCCCTTTGGCTTGTTGGTTATAGATGAAAATTCCTAACGGACATGGCACCTTAGTTATTTTTCTTCAATACCGAAAAATTTTAGACATAAAATTATGGGCTTAAAATTACATGGGCTCGTCTCATAATGTATTTTAGAATGCCCAATAATTATTGCGCAAAAAAAAAGTAGGGAGGGAGGGTTTTTGGGAATGGAATCATTAAATATTTATCAAGAAGTTAGGAGCAACATAGAACATTTTGGATTTACCAACCCTAATATTTACAACATTGAACATCTTGGATTTACCAACCCTAAAATATCACTACCCTAGAACATCTCTAGTGAAAATGGTGACCTGTCACTTTAAGTGCAAACATTGCATTACCGACCTCAATAAGATGTGTGAATCCATCAACCCAAGTGCCATTTGAGTCCCTGATAACCCCTCGACACGTAACCGTAGATAAACCTGCCAGGTAAGCACCATCAACATTTTGTTTCCACCATCCCCTCTCCGGAGGTTCCCAACTAATATAGCGCTCCACTTTGGCACCCTGGGTACATAGTATAGCAGTCTGGGAACTGAAACTCACACAAAAATCCTTGACCTGTTGCATAATAAAACGATAGTATGCCGGAAATAGACCTTCTTCATTCTAAAAAACAATAGAGTTTCGCCACTTCCAAAACCACCACATGCTTGTCGCGAACACAACACCCTAGGAGAACCCCTTCATTACCACGACTGGACTCAAGATTCCACAATAACCATGGTTGCAAAGGAAGAGCACAGAAATTATGGACGAAAGAGGAGGGGAGCAGGTCCTTGCTAGACCTGAGAAACCTGACAGCAGTCTCGTAGAGCATGTAACACTATTAAAATAAATCATTATTCTAATTTTAAAGTTTTTTAAAAAATATTAAAATAAAATTAGACAAAGTAATAATCTTAGTTTGTTAGTTATGACCTAGTTAAGTTACTTTATCATCCACACTTCAGTCTAATTGAATATAATTTATAAGCTTAATATTTTTTTAAAAAATATGACTTATGAATCTCTTATAAACTGCTTAATGAGCCTAAACAGGTCGAACTCACGAGTTTTTAAACGAGAACTTAAATGAGCTAAGCTCACGAGCTAACGAATCGAGTTTCGACAAACTTAGGCTCGACTCATTTAATTTCGACTATTTATAGGCAAGCTCAAGATCGACTAGTTTCCTTAACGAGCTAGACTCGAACGAGCTATTATCGAGCCGCGAACGGCTCGGCTCATTTGCAACTCTAGCAGTAGGAAATGCATAAAGACTCGGGGAATACAACAAAGCCCAGACCACGCACAGTGTTAACAAATCAAGAAATGGGCCCAACAAGGATGTGGGCTGAACCTGCTGCCTCTCCCAAAGCTTTTCCTTTCTCCATTACATTTGGGCCCGTAATTGTTATGATAAACATATACGCTTAGGTCCTTAGAAATTTGCCGACACTCCGACACTGCACTCCGTTGTCACTTTCATCATTTTCTCTAATTTGATGCAAGGTATCTGTCTTTTCCCCTGATAACAACCTAAAATTTATTAATATTTAGCGACAAAAAATAATATGCGGGTGGTCAAAGTCAAAGGTTCTAATCCAAATTTGCTGCTTTGATCGAGTCCAATTTGCAGCTAGTAGATTCAAACCAGTGCTTGCTTTGCAATGTTTCTGAGTTCTGACAGTTAAATGGTTGACTAATTACATTACAATGACAGCACAGCCTAGTTCGTTACTAGATTTATATAATAAGTTCAGTGCTCACATATCTAGCGTGTCGCCGTTTTCTTCTTTCCATGTCAAAGGAAACATGAGGGAATTATTTGACTGATATAAATTATATCTGAAGTGGTATAAATAATTTGGATTGGAATATCATATGGTTGAATTCGTATGTCGCGCATGTAAATATTTTTATTCCTTCTTTTCATTTTTTTACCCCATTTCGGGTGCACTGAGTTCCTTCTTATGTGAAATGTGAAACTTGGAGTCCTATAAAATCAATCAAGCAAAAAGAAAGTAGAAAGAAAAGGTTAACAAGCAAGTTTCACTATCCGTGATTTTCTAGCTAAGTGGCATATATTACATATCCAATTATATTCAATTGAAGAATTTGAAAATGAGAAAAAAAAAATCTCCTAAAAAGAGAGTAAGAAGCCCTTGATTGGTATAATATACCTGGTGGATATGACACTTGATAACTTCAGAAATATAAATTTTCATTTGAAATTGCTAGCTCTATGTAAGTACAAATATTAAAATATTGGATTTCGTGTGTAGACAAGACCCGAGTATAAAGAAGTTAATTATTATATATCTTATAGTTGTAATGACATTGATGTTGTATCCAAAGGCTAAGGCTATCTTCTTTTCTTCTTATTTTTTATCCAACAACTTAACACTGAAAGATTGAATCATCATGCGACGAGGAAATAAATAATTTAAAAGCTTGCTGCCTTCTGATATATTTGAAATTAACATCTTAATTTGTTTCCTGCTGAGCGTCCTTATCATATATGGAAATGTTCCCGAAGTTCTATATTGCTCTTATAATTTGAAGGTCGTCGGCACTAGTGTTATTACTTATTGTTAAGAATGATTCACAAGGATATAGGATAGTCTTAGAGTCAAAAAACAATTAATAACGTTCAAAATAGTATGTGTGGAACACCGGTATACATACCACAAAAGCCACCTCGAGTCCTAAATGCAATTTTGGAGAAAAAAAGAAGAAGATATTTTAATCCTTCGTAAGTACGAATATTAATTTGGTCAGGTTTGAATCTTGAATTTACCATTTTCACCTATATTGTTTACTTTTACTAATTCAGCATTGATCCCATGAGTTCTGTGCTTGCTCCATTTACCTTGAATGTGTTGAGTGTTTGTTGTACCTAGCTATAATAAGAACAAAAAAATTGGAAGAATCTAAACTTCCATGTCTTGGACTCGTATTACAGTAAGTAATAACAGGACAATCTGACATATATATAGGACCAACCATCTTTCTATTTTCATGGCCTTGCACACATGGACACGCCTACTGCTTGCGTGCCAAGCATTAACGGAGAATCTAGAGATCGGAGCAAAATTGACCCAAAAACAAGTTGCTAGAAAACTTAGAGGAAATGCAACTGATTAATGTCTTCCCTTAGTTGTAAAAGGGCACTGTCTATATTTTTCAACGTGCAAAGATGGGAGGAATACATATAATATATTAGGCAAAGATTAAGTTTAATTTCCCTAACACTAAGGTTCTCTATAGACAATTAGACATAGCTAGATGGCGTATTGAATTATTTTTATGGATCCAACTCATCCAAGCAATGAAAAGATTCGAGTATGCGTAATATTTTTGTCGTGCTATTGTTGGAGCATGGTCAAAAAGCTAAGACCTTTATGAATCTCTCTTTACATTGCTAAAGAATCAGAGATTGTAGTAGAGTTGGAAATCTGGAATAAAAAAGGGACTTAGATGAAGGATTATTATATAAATAATACCAATAATTAGCTGGCCCATCACTCGTGGTAACACACTGGCGTCATAATCAAATAATGATATCCCAATCATGGGAAACACTTAATGAATTATTTTAGTCGCTAATCATATCAGCACTGATTAATACTGCACTGCTGGTGGATTATGAGCCTAACGGGGTGTATTATTGAACAGTCTTAGTGTTAAACTGCGTGGTCCTGAATCTGTTCACAATAAAATATATTTTTGATCTTTCTGGCGTAACTCAATTGTTTATAAATGAATCTCCTTTGTTGCTTGCTTGTGTAATGCTTTAGCATAGCTTGACACCATATGCACGTCTCAAAGGAAAAGGTCTAGGCTAGTGGATGAGATCTATATAGGGGCCATTGTTTCTTATATTATACATTTTTAATGATGTGTGCATTACTTAGCTGACACTAGAAGATAAATTTTAGAAAGATCCTTTTAAGGGAGGAAAAGGCATTACTTTATTATTATCGTTCCTTCGAAATTACACATCTACGCTGTAATTTACATATAGACCTGTCTCTTTCTCCTTTTTTTTTTTTTTCCTGTGTAGGGTGTGGGTTGGCTATTAACAGCCCTTAATTTGCATATTCATCCAAGGGCATCGAAAGTAAAAGCGTAACATGTTCAAGAATTTCAAGTAAAATCACAAGTTTATGGTTTCATTTTTTTTTTTTACCGAGAAAGATTGACTATAACATGTTCAAACCTCTTAATTAATGGGTTACTACCGTGCGCATGTAGCGATTGCGCAAGCAGATATCATTTTATAGTCAAAGTCCAAAACATTAATGTAATTCAGTAATTAACTTCATGCTTTTATCTCCTTTCTATTAATCTATGTCATTAAATTGATCCGAGTCAATCTGCCATTGGATAATATAAGTTAACATTCAGATAATGTCTACCCAGATTATAATTTTGATTTTACCCATTTGGGTTATCAACTGCTCAGAGGAAGCAATAAGAAGGGTTTCAACCAGTGGGGGGTTACGTAGATTAACAGTGACATAGCAGCCGACATTGAGAGGTACTACTTGGAAGGGAAAATTATGCAAGTGGCCAAAAGGGCACAACTAGTCATTGACTGACTTGGTCAACTTGGACAAGCAAAAACTAAAAAATACCAACGAGGGAAGTGTCATCAATCCACATCGCATCACACAGAGTGTTCACAAGATTATGCAAGGCTAGGGTTACCATCAGCTGAAGTTTCCATCTTCTTTTTTTTCCTCAAATACCAACGTATTTGGTTAATACTCTTTGACTTAATGCACTGAGTAATTGGATTGAAGTGTATGATATAATAATAATGAACCTTGGCGAGCAATAATAACTGTTTTTAAAAGTATAATAAGGTCAGTGATGAAAGAATAAGACATTTTTTTATGCTAAAGAATAAGACATTATGGGAGGAACGAAGATTCCTTCCATATAAGAAAAAGATCAAAACAAAATTAATTGAATAATTTTAATGTATAATTTCCTCATCATCTGATACCCAAAATTTTGTTATGAGTGGGTCTTTTAATTAATAAAAAAATTTCTGCATGCACAAATTCGATTCTGCTTAAGCGAAATTGAATTACAAACCATTAAGAAATCGATACTTTGGTTACTTCTTCCCCACCAAACATTTGACTGTTGACACAAGCTAAGCTCTTTCTTAAAATGCTTCTTTTTTCTATGTAAATAGAAAAGCAAATGCCTGCAGATGTTTTACTAGTTCAGGTCAGCTTGGGCTCCCTCCAGTTTCTCTAATGTCGACAAGAGAAAAACCTAGCAGCCGCCTATGTCCGCCGCCGGCCCTGCCGCTCCCCCCTTAGCCCCAGCCTCTGTTCCCCCGCCTGCAAAACCGCCGGATCCCCCCTCTCTTCATGATGATGCTGAGTTTATTGATGCTGAAACGGATGCTGATTCTATTGATGGTGTGTCCGCGTGGGCCGGTGCGGAATTGCCGACGAAGCCTTCGTTTCTGGAGACTCTGTTGCGGAACCAACAACGTGCCAAGGAGAAGAGTACCATGGTGGATTTGATTCAGGAGAATATGGTGCAGCTCCAGTTCATTGATGGTGATAAGTTGCGCCCGTCCTTTGCATTGGACGCAACGTATTATCAGCGGTTGTGTGATCCTTGGAAGGATACGTTAATTCTACGCTTATTGGGTAAGAGCATTGGTTATAAGGCTTTGTATTCCCGTCTTATGTAGTTGTGGAAGCCGGGTGCTGATGTTGAGTTGTTGGACTTGGGTCATGGTTGTTTCATGGCGAAGTTCGGTAGTCTTGTGGATTTGGAGCGTGTTGTTACGAAGGGGCCATGGCTCGTCCAGGATCATTATCTCACGGTGCAGCAGTGATTCCCGGATTTTCGCCCGGAGTGTGATCATGTTGCTCAGACTATGGCTTGGGTGCGTTTGCCGGGTCTTCCTCTTCAATACTATGATGATGATCTCTTGTCCACTTTTGCTTCGGCCATTGGGGCTCCGGTGCGGATTGATTCTAACACTTCCCAAGCCACTAGGGCGTTGTATGCCCGCAGGTGTGTTGAGGTGGATTTAAGTCAGCCATTGGTCCCGTTGGTTACAATTCAGGAAGAGGTGTTCCGTGTTCAATATGAGGGGTTGCATACCATATGTTTGAACTGTGGTCGGTTTGGTCATACCACGGAGCAATGTCAGTTTGATTCATCGATTGTGCCGGTTCAAACGGCTGAAGGTGTGGACCCGGAGAACTTGATGGAGATGTCTTCAGGTGGGGTGAATGTGCCGGCTTCTCCTCCCACTGTGGTTGCCCCGTCGGCTCTTAAGCGGCCGCAGTTTGGTGAATGGATGGTGGTGACGCGTCCGCCTAGGAGCTTTCCTCGGGGGAAACCAGGGGGTGTTGGTCCTCGCCCTCCTGTTGTTCCTGCAGGGAATCGCTTTGCAGTTTTGGATGAGGAGGGGGAAGTTGGGGTGTCTTTTGTTCGGCCCGTGAAGCCTACTCTAGGTGATTTTGTCTCTGTCGGTACTCGTAAGCCTAAACGTGTTCGACCAAGTGAAGCAACTGGGAAAGGTCCAGTGGTGTTTAAAGCAGGCAAATCGGGTGTTCAAGGGGATGGTGTTTCTCTTTCGGCCTCGGCTTCCGGTGTTTCCTCCGAGCCTCATTCTAGTTCTTTTATGGATGTTGTGCCTGTGGTTCCTTTGGTTTCCCCTCCTCCCTCTACGGTTCCTCCTCGGGTCCCTCATACTGGTTCTGTTGTATCTGTTGGGTCTGGTGTTGTTTCTAAGGAATCGGTGCTCACGGATGGGTTGCAGTCTGAGTTTGGAGCTCCCTTCATTCCAAATGTTGTGCCTGTTCTGGTGGAGCCGGATCCTTCTGATCCAGTTACGGTGCTGCGTGATAGGCCAGGTGTCTCTTTGGCTGTGAGTGGCACGGTGGTTGCCGGAGTTGTCCCTCCTGTGGTTCATGATGGGTGTGGTAATGCCCATCGGGATTGATCGAGTTCTTTTCTTCCCTTTTTCTCATATTATTTTTATGTTTAAGTTGCTCTCTTGGAATTGTCGTGGTGCGGGTAGTAGGGAGTTTGCTAGATGCTTGCAGGATTTGTGTTCGCAGCATCGCCCTGATGTGGTTTTTTTTGTTTGAGGTTCGTATTGGTAGGGACAGGGCTGCTCGGGTCTCTACGCAATTCGGGTTTGATTCGGCTGTTCGGCTTGATCCGGTTGGTTTTTCTGGCGGGATATGGGTTCTTTGGCGTAGTAATTTGGTGCAGCTTTGGCAGTGGCGGTCCCATCCTCAATGCCTTACCTTACAGTTTGTTTTGCCCTAGGGTGGGAGTTGGGTTGGGTCCGCAGTGCACGGGAGTCCAAATCCGGCATTGCGGGCTTCTTTGTGGGAGCATTTGCAGTCGTTGCCCATTCCGGAGGGTAGTCCCTGGAGGTTGATAGGGGATTTCAATGATTACAGTGGTCCTTCTGATACTTTTGAGGGTCAGTATTTGGTGGCCAGGGCACGCATTTTTAATGACCGGTTGGATTCCTTGCATCTTTTGGATCTCGGTTTCTCGAGGCCTCCTTTCACCTGGGTTCGTATGGTCGGTAGCTCTGTGTCTATGCAGACTCGGTTGGATCGTGCTGTTGCTACAGCAGAGTGGAGAGAGCTGTTTCCAGATGCTTCTGTGCTTCATCTTCCTCGTGTCTATTCAGATCACCATCCTTTGCTCCTTGTGTTGGATGGTTTGGTGGGTCCACCGAGTCGACGTCCTTTCCGGTTTGAAGCGGCATGGTTGTCGCATGCACAGTACGGACCGTTGGTGCGGTCTTCTTGGGTTCACCAGCCTGGGCAGTTTCAGCGGTCACTGACCAGGATTCGTGAGGTGTCTATTTCTTTTAATAAGACTACTTTTGGTAACATTTTTCGGCGAAAGCGCTGGTTGTTGGGTCGGATTTCAGGGGCTCAACGAGCTCTTGCTTAGCAACAATCTTCTTCTTTGCTGTAGCTTGAGCGGGCTTTGAGGAAGGAGTATCAGGCGGTTCTACGGCAGGAGGAGGTGCTTTGGTTTCAGAAGTCCCGTGAGCAGTGGATCACCCAGGGGGATCGTTGTACTCGCTTTTACCATCAGTCTACTTTGTACCGTCGGAAGCGCTCTAAGGTTGAGAGTTTGCGGGTCAACGGGGTGTGGTCTTCTGAACCGGCCGCCATTCAGCAGGAGGTTGTTGGTTTTTATCAGGATTTGTTTGGTTCTACGGCTCCTGTTGCCCCTGCGCCTGATTATTTGGTACCGCGGCAGGTTGTTTCTACTGCTGAGCAGGAGGCATTGCTGGCTACAGTGGCGCGGGAGGAAGTGTGGGAGGCTTTACGGTGGATGGGTAATTATAAGGCTCCTGGTCCTTGTAAGTTTCCTAAGCTATATGACATTCATATACTAAGCACAACAAGCAGCGGAAATACGGAAACTTAACCAAGAACCACATGTGAAGCAATATAAACCGTATAACAATTTTACATACCTGTAGCGTTAGGATCTTTCACCCAACTTGTGTATAGAATCAGCAAGAGCTAGACAACGGCCTGGCTCCTCTACGGTATCCACACGAACCGTGATCAGCTTGGAGTCGTCACACGAGTCAAGCCTGAGCTCCCCAGACTGATGTGCTAGCAAGAGTAAACCGGGGCTATGTGTTTTTGGGTGTTTGGTTCTCTTCCTTCTTTCACAAAGAAGAAGAGAGGTTGAGAGGATGATGGAGAGGTCTGAAACTGATGCAAAAACGTGAGAGAGGCAGGAGAGTGATCTAATCACTTTTTTCTTCCCCACTCCCATCCATAATGCATAAAGAATTAGCCTAATGGCCAACAAGGTGGACCAATAGTGATGTCCATCATAACCATTGTCTCCCACTAAACACAATCAGACCACAACTCATCACAGCTTATGTCTGATCAATAATTCACTTAATTATTAATCCCAAAACGACCATGGTCCAACCATGGTCCAACCATGGTCCAACCATGGTCCAACCACGGTTCAACCACCTGCTCGATTCAACGGTTCTATGTGTGTGACCCTGTAGGCACTTGTAACGTCTGGCAATAATTGTAAAATCCCATTTTACAATTATAAACAAAGAGCGGCGTCTAGCAACACATCATTGCTACCCGAACGACAAGATCAGTACTGATTCTATATGCCTCGGAACATGTCATCGTCCTTTCGTCCCATCATCAAGATCAAACACGAGACATGGAATATGCCAATCTCGTATATGTTTAATCTATGTTTCTTGATCCCCGAGTTAACTGTATAAAACGGATACCCGTGATATCACCATATCACCTAATCCGAGCATGGCCATGCATTTAACAGTTCAACTCTATCAAGAAACCATATGATAATATACCCGTTATATGGGTCGAACGAATCCCGTCTTGATCAATCAAAACCCACTACATACTCGTCATATACCCAATGATTACCCTTATGTCCACCCAGTAACGGATGACTAGGAATAATATCAAAGCACATGATTCATATGTTGGATACCTTGACGATCTCAGGTCGAAGGACAATACATCTATAAGAAACACTAATGACATACATATAACGTTCCATGTAGTGTTCTTATGTGGGTCGGTCCGGTCCACAAGTTCTCTAACTTGTACCCGTATGTAGAATTCATATCACATATAAATTCTCAACATACGCTAGTCTTAATTTATTATTACAACCCGTCCGTAATAATAACCGACTAGGGACATTTAAGAATATATCAAATATGAACTAGGGTTATAAATATGTGCAAGCAATTATCTCATAATCATATTTATTGGAATAACCTCAAAGTATATACATGACTACAATCATCCATAGATTGGCTTTTGGGCATATAACTAACAATCTCCCACTTGCACTAAAGCCAATCATACATGTATCTAATACCTATGGATGCGCAATGACCATCATGCTTCTGCTGCATGAGTGGCTTCGTCAAGGGATCTGCTACATTTTTCTCGGAAGGAACTCTGCACAGCCTGACATCGCCTCTATCTATGATCTCTCGAATAAGATGATAGCGTCGGAGAATATGTTTGGATCTTTGGTGATATCTAGGTTCTTGAGCTTGTGCGATTGTTCCATTGTTGTCACAATAGAGCTCAATCGGACTCTCAATACTAGGAACCACGCCGAGTTCAGTTACGAACTTCTTAATCCAAACAGCCTCTTTCGCTGCATCTGAGGCTGCAATGTACTCAGCCTCTGTTGTAGAATCTGCAACTGTCTCTTGCTTAGAACTCTTCCAGTATACAGCACCACCTCCAAGACAAAACACATATCCTGATTGCAATCTGAAGTCATCCCTGTCGGTTTGGAAGCTAGCATCGGTGTAACCCTTTACAACGAGCTCATCTATGCTTCCGTAAACCAGAAAAGCATCCTTAGTCCTTCTTAAGTACTTAAGGATGTTCTTAACCGCTATCCAGTGACTCTCACCGGGATCAGATTGGTACCTGCTCGTGACACTCAGAGCATAAGCGACATCCGGTCGAGTACATATCATGGCGTATATGATAGATCCTATTGCCGAAGCATAAGGGATCTGACTCATCCGCTCTCTCTCTTTAGATGTACTAGGACATTGACACTTTGAGAGAGAGACGCCATGTGACATAGGCAAAAATCCCTTCTTGGAATTCTCCATGCTAAACCTCTTTAGCACCTTGTCAATATACGTACTCTGACTTAGCCCGAGAAGCCTTTTGGATCTATCTCTATAGATCTTTATGCCTAACACATAGGCAGCTTCTCCTAAGTCCTTAATTGAGAAATTCTTTCCTAACCAAGCCTTTACAGACTGTAGTGTCGGAATGTCATTCCCAATGAGCAGAATGTCGTCAACATATAACAACAAGAAAACTACAGTGCTCCCACTAACCTTCTTGTAAACACATGGTTCATCTTCATTTGTTTATGAAACCAAACTCTTTGATTACATCATTAAAACGAAGATTCCAACTCCTTGAAGCTTGCTTAAGTCCATAAATAGACCTTTGCAATTTGCATACCATGTTGACATTCTTTGGATCGACAAAACCCTCAGGCTGTGTCATATACACATCCTCTAGAAGATTTCCATTAAGGAAAGCGGTTTTGACATCCATTTGCCATATCTCATAATCATGGTATGCGGCTATAGCCAAAAGAATCCGGATGGATTTAACCATGGAAACTGATGAGAAGGTTTCATCATAGTCTATACCATGAACTTGTTTGAAACCTTTTGCAACCAACCGCCCTTTATAGGTAATCACAATACCATCCATGTCGGTCTTTTTCTCAAAGACCCACTTGCACCCTATGGGTTTTACCACTTCGGGTGGATCAACCAAGGTCCATACCTTGTTTTGATACATGGATTCCATTTCTGAATTCATGGCTTCTAGCCACTTCTGCGAGTCCGGACCCGTAACGGCCTGCTGATAGGTAGTGGGCTCATCATCATCTATGAGCATCACTTCACCGGTATGAGTCACGAGAAATCCATATCTCTCGGGCTCATGCCGA
This sequence comes from Turnera subulata, assembly GCA_028386065.3. Classification (NCBI taxonomy): domain Eukaryota; kingdom Viridiplantae; phylum Streptophyta; class Magnoliopsida; order Malpighiales; family Passifloraceae; genus Turnera; species Turnera subulata. Next base: position 46,353 of record JAKUCV010000051.1, on the reverse strand, counting down.
ATCCTATCTGACCTACGTGGTCCGTGTGTTACAGGAACAGGATTCTCGTCCACAACATCTTGTGGTTGCTGTTCTTGTTCCATCTCAGTCTCTAGGTCTCGAACTTCTTCGAGTTCTATTTTCCTCCCACTGATTCTTCTAGAAATAAACTGTCTTTCTAGAAAAATCGCAATCCGAGCAACAAACACTTTGTGGTCGGTGGGATTATAGAGTTATACCCTTTAGTTTCCTTAGGGTAACCTACAAATAGGCACTTCTCAGATTTTGGGCCAAGTTTATCCGAAGCTTCACGTCTTACGTAAGCCTCACAACCCCAAATCCTCATAAAAGACAAATTGGGATGCTTCCCAGTCCATATCTCATATGGCGTCTTTTCGACTGATTTAGACAGAACACGGTTAAGTGTAAAAGCAGCACTCAATAGTGCATGTCCCCAAAAGGAGGAAGGAAGGTCAGCTTGACTCATCATCGAACGAACCATGTCCAACAAGGTTCTGTTCCTCCTTTCGGATACACCATTCCATTGAGGCGTACCCGGTGGAGTGAGTTGTGATACTATACCACAATTCCTTAGATAGTCAAGAAAACCTCGGTCTAAGTATTCACCGCCTCAATCTGATCGAAGCATCTTAATACTTTTCCCGAGTTGATTTTGTACTTCATTCTTAAATTCTTTGAACTTTTCAAAGGATTCCGACTTGTGTCTCATTAGATACACATAGCCGTATCTACTGAAGTCATCAGTAAACGTAATGAAGTATTGAAAACCACCTCTAGTTTGTGTAGACATTGGTCCGCATACATCAGTATGTATGAGACCTAATAAGTCCGAGGCTCTTTCACCTTTACCCTTAAAGGGAGCCTTAGTCATTTTGCCTAACAAACATGACTCACATGTCTCATATGATTCAAAATCAAATGAGTCAAGCAATCCATCTCTATGGAGTTGCGCAATGCGAGTTCCGTTTATATGGCCTAAACGACAATGCCAAAGGTAGGTTTCATTAGAATCGTTTATTCTAACCTTCTTCGTACTAACGTTATAGATCTGCATCTCAAGGTTTAGAACATACAATCCATTGCTTAAATTCGCACCACCATAATATACATCATTGAAATAAATTGAACAATATTTGTTCTTTATTACAAATGAAAATCCTCTCTTGTCCAAACAAGATACAGAAATCAAATTTCTGCTTATGGAAGGTACAAAATAACAATCATCAAGTTTCAAAACCAAGCCACTAGGTAAAGATAGAAAATAAGTCCCTACGGCTAATGCAGCAACTCTTGCTCCATTCCCGACACGCAGGTCTATCTCACCCTTCGCCAACCTTCTACTCTTTCTTAGTTCCTGCACATTTACACAAATGTGAGAACCACATCCGGTATCTAATACCCATGATGCAGAAGTAGAAATATTAGCTTCTATAACGAAAATACCTGAAGTGGAAGTCTCACTTCCCTTCTTGTTCCTCTTTACCTCTTCAAGGTAAACTGGGCAGTTGCGCTTCCAATGGCCCGATTTGTTGCAATGGAAACAATGTCCATCCTTTGCAACTCCACCCTTGGGTTTAAGCACATGATCACAAGGAGAAGCACGAGCGCCAAACCTTTTGGCACCCTTCTTCTTCTTGTTGAACTTTGCCTTACCCTTTCCTTTGCCTTTACCAATCATCAATATGTTGGATTTATTTGTCTTCATTTGTTGCTCAGCTATTCCCAACATATTGAGCAACTCGGACAAGGACTTGTCAAGATGGTTCATATTGAAGTTCATGACAAATTGGTTGTAGCTGTCCGGCAACGATTGCAAGACAAGGTCTACAGCCAATTCCTTTTGCAAAGGAAACCCTAGACTCTCAAGGCTTTCAATGTATCCGATCATTTTCAGCACATGAGGTCTAACGGGTGTTGATTCAGCCAATCTGCATTGGAATAATGCTTTAGAGGTCTCATACCTCTCATGCCTAGCCTGCTCCTCAAAGAGCATCTTAAGGTGTTCGATCATATCGAACGCCCCCATTAGCTCATGTTGCTTCTGAATTTCAGATTCCATGGTCATAAGCATGAAGCATGCAACATCCACTGCATCATCAAGATGCTTCTTGTAAGCATCTCTTTCTGCCCTTGGTGCATTAGGTGCCGGTTCATTCGGAACAGGCCCTTCGAGGACATACAGTTTCTTTTCTTGTCTGAGGATGATCCTCAGATTGCGATACCACTTTAGGAAATTGTTCCCATTAAGTTTCTCCTTCTCAAGGACTGATCGCAATGACAATGTACCTGTGTTTTGTGCCATGGTAATTCTACAATAAAGATCAACTCACACAAATAAGAATCATGCACACATAAATCATTTAACAAGGAATTTAATTAAATGATGCTCCTACTATGAATCAATAAAATGACAACAAGTAGGCCAAGATCCATATTTCACTACAACATAAGTCAGCTTTGGCTGATAAACTTACATCATAGCTATTTAGGTAGACAACTTTTGTCAATTACATCTCTATGTAACTTTTGGATAGTTGAGTGAACAACATCTTGTCCAAGTCTATCTTATAGACATAGCTCAACCCTTGCCTCTAGGTCCTTAATCCTATTAAGATAACCTAGTTAAGTCCAAACCCACAACAAGCAATCGAGATATTACAATTATCCACTCGCACCTTCCTAGGATAAACAATGGCACCTTGCTTTGGCAAAAACTACAATTGTTGATCTTAAGCTTGATGAGTGCTTATCATGGAAGGCAACTAAGAACTTAATATTTCACCAATATATGTTCATACAACTCATGCATATATTCAACAAAGTATACATTGATGTTATGTAAATTTAGAAACCAAAATTACATGTGAAACATCGATGTTCATCTTGGAACATCGATGTTGTGGTATATAAACATCGATGTTTATTCATAATCATCGATGTTGTGAGAGTCACACTCTCCCACTGTGTTGGCAGAATCTCAAAAACATCGATGTTTGCACTTCAACATCGATGTTTTGAGTACTTGAACTCCAAACCATTTGGCCGAGGCTCAAGAACATCGTTGTTGGACTCTACAACATCGATGTTTGAGTAACTAAAAAATTCAAGATTTTGGCAGTAGCATAAAAACATCGATGTTTATACCCAACATCGATGCTTGAACTCCTGGAACTCAATAACATCGATGTTGTTTCATAAACATCGATGTTATTTGAATTCTGGAAATTCAATCAATTTGGCCGAGCTCAAATAACATCGATGTTATGTTGTTGAGTGGTTGCATGAGAACATCGATGTTGGTCATACAACATCGATGTTTTGGAGGTTCGGCTGAGGCTCACTTCATGTTATGTTGTTGAGTGGTTGCATGAGAACATCGATGTTGGTCATACAACATCGATGTTTTGGAGGTTCGGCTGAGGCTCACTTCATCAGAACATCGATGTTTGTCACACAACATCGATGTTATGAAGATTCAGCCAAGCCTAAGCTCATGCCCACATCGATGTTTGTCACACCAACATCGATGTTTTGGCCTGTATGTACTTGAACGACATTCGTTCAAAACACAAACCGACACTCGGTTTTTCTTGGTCGAACTCTTTGACCTACTACCATAAACATCTTGATTGATATCACATACCAATCAAGTGCTGATTGTCAAAACACTTTTGACAAATCAACCTCAACAATATATATATCACATATATATACACAAATGAATGCAATATGACATGATCATGCTCTATCACAAATAACACATCATGTATATTTGCAAAACCTATCAAACATATGCATATATTTGCATGGCAAAATCATATTTATACCAAATCAAACTAGCATATCATTTGACAATACACAAACATATCATGCTCAAAATCACTTAGCATAACACATACACAAGGTGATTCCTACACATGCTAAGATGATCATATTATATATGCATCACCTATACGGTTTAGAGCTTCACAAGAAGGATCCGCTACCACTGTAAGTTTCCTAAGCTATATGACATTCATATACTAAGCACAACAAGCAGCGGAAATACGAAAACTTAACCAAGAACCACATGTGAAGCAATATAAACCGTATAACAATTTTACATACCTGTAGCGTTAGGATCTTTCACCCAACTTGTGTATGGAATCAGCAAGAGCTAGACAACGGCCTGGCTCCTCTACGGTATCCACACAAACCGTGATCAGCTTGGAGTCGTCACACGAGTCAAGCCTCGAGCTCCCCGGACTGATGTGCTAGCAAGAGTAAATCGAGGCTATGTGTTTTTGGGTGTTTGGTTCACTTCCTTCTTTCACAAAGAAGAAGAGAGGTTGAGAGGATGATGGAGAGGTCTGAAATTGATGCAAAAACGTGAGAGAGGCAGGAGAGTGATCTGATCACTTTTTTCTTCCCCATTCCCATCCATAATGCATAAAGAATTAGCCTAATGGCCAACAAGGTGGACCAATGGTGATGTCCATCATAACCATTGTCTCCCACTAAACACAATCAGACCACAATTCATCACAGCTCATGTCTGATCAATAATTCACTTAATTATCGATCCCAAAACGACCCTGGTTCAACCATGGCCCAACCACGGTCCAACCACACTCGGTCTAACCACACCCGGTCCAACCACGGTTCAACCACCTGCTCGAATCAACGGTTCTATGTGTGTGACCCTGTAGGCACTTGTAACGTCCGGCAATAATTGTAAAATCCCATTTTACAATTATAAACAAAGAGCGGCGTCTAGCAACACATCATTGCTACCCGAACGACAAGATCAGTTCTGATTCTATATACCTCGGAACATGTCATCGTCCTTTCGTCCCATCATCAAGATCAAACACGAGACATGGAATGTGCCAATCTCGTATATGTTTAATCTATGTTTCTTGATCCCCGAGTTAACTGTATAAAACGGATACCCGTGATATCACCATATCACCTAATCCGAGCATGGCCATGCATTTAACAGTTCAACTCTATCAAGAAACCATATGATAATATACCCGTTATATGGGTCGAACGAATCCCGTTTTGATCAATCAAAACCCACTACATACTCGTCATATACCCAATGATTACCCTTATGTCCACCCAGTAACGGGTGACTAGGAATAATATCAAAGCACATGATTCATATGTTGGATACCTTGACGATCTCAGGTCGAAGGACAATACATCTATAAGAAACACTAATGACATACATATAACGTTCCCTGTAGTGTTCTTATGTGGGTTGGTCCGGTCCACAAGTTCTCTAACTTGTACCCGTATGTTGAATTCATATCACATATAAATTCTCAACATACGATAGTCTTAATTTATTATTACAACCCATCCGTAATAATAACCGACTAGGGACATTTAAGAATATATCAAATATGAACTAGGGTTATAAATATGTGCAAGCAATTATCTCATAATCATATTTATTGGAATAACCTCAAAGTATATACATGACTACAATCATCCATAGATTGGCTTTTGGGCATATAACTAACAGTCCGGATGGTTTCCAGCCTTTGTTTTTTAAGCATTTTTGGGATGTCCTTGGGGGTGATTTGGTGGTCATGATTCAAGAAGCCTTCTTGACTGGCTCTTTTGATTCTTCTTTGGCTGAGACGTTGGTTGTCCTCATTCCTAAGGTTGCTGTGCCTGAGCGCGTGGCTAAATTCATGCCGATTAGCCTCTGTAATGTCTCTTATAAAGTTCTAACTAAGGTTTTGGTTAATCGAATTCGGCCTCTCCTGAATGATTTCATTAGTCCATGTCAAGCCAGCTTTCTCCCTGGCCGGTGTACTCGGGATAACATTATTATTGCACAGGAATTGCTTCATACTATGCGACGCCCTTCTTGTCGTCAAGGGTATATGGTGATTAAGCTTGATCTTGCAAAAGCTTATGATCGAGTTAATTGGTTGTTCCTTCAGGATTCTTTGGAGTTTTTTGGCTTCCCAACTCGGATTGTTGAGTTGATAATGCATTGTGTTAGCTCGGCAGAGTTTTCTATTCTTTGGAATGGGGAGCCATTGCCTTCCTTCCAGGGACGTCGGGGTTTGAGACAGGGTGACCCGCTCTCCCCGTATTTGTTTGTGAGTTGTATGGAGCGTTTGTCTCTTCTTATTGAGCAGAGGCTTGCGGTTGGTGTTTGGCGGCCGGTTCGGGCCTCCCATTCTGGGCCTGCTTTTTCTCATTTGCTTTTTGCGGATGATGTGCTGTTGTTTGCAGAGGCTTCTCTACAACAGGCGGGCATGATTGAGGCTACCTTGGAGGAGTTTTGTGGTTTTTCGAGTATGTTAATTAATACCTCCAAGTCACAGATTTACTTATCTCATGCTGTTGATGAGGAAATGGGTGGTTCTTTGAGTGCTTCTTTTGGAATGCCGGTGGTGGGGGATTTGGGTCTCTATCTTGGAATGCCTTTGTTAAATGGACGAGTGACGAAGCAGACATATCAGTATGTGGTGGATAATGTTCAGAAACGATTGTCTGCCTGGCGTGCTAAGCATCTTACTCTTGCGGGGCGTTTGACTTTGATTCAGTCTACTATTACGGCTATGCCTTTGTACACCATGCAGGCATCTTGGCTTCCTGCTAGTATTTGTGATGTCGTTGATCGGTTAGCTCGGGGCTTCTTATGGTCCAAGGGGGAGTCGCGTGGTGTTCATTTGGTTTCTTAGGAGGTGGTTACTAGGCCTAAGAGTTGTGGGGGTTTGGGGATTCGACAGGCCCGGCTTTGTAATTTGGCAATGTTGGGTAAGATTGGTTGGTCCCTGCTGCAGCGTGATGAGTCTCCATGGTGTCGTTTACTTCAGGCGAAGTATTTGGGGGATGAGTCCCTGTTTCAGCATGTTGCTCCACTGTCTTCTTCTCTATTTTGGAAGGGGGTGATGCGGAGTTTTCATGCATTACAGGGTGGTTTCCAATGGCGGGTTGGTTCTGGCAATAATATTTCGTTGTGGCATGATCGGTGGGTTGGGGATGGTGTTTTGACTAAGGGTGTTGGTCTTGTTCCAGCTGGTTTGGAGGATATGGTGGTAACGGATGTTATTGTTAATAGGGAGTGAGATCTTTCTGTTTTGCGTGGTGTAGTTTCGGAAGCCATTATCTCTCAGATTTCTGCATTGCCGCTTTCCCTCTTTATACTACCATCTGATGTTGTTTTGTGGTCTTCTTCGTCGGATGGTTTGTATTCTGCTAAGTCAGGGTATAATTGGTTGCTCCGGTCAGTTTTGCAGGAGCCGGATGCGGCTTGGAAGAGGATTTGGGGGCTAAAGTTGCCGGCTAAACTGCTGTCTTTTTTGTGGTTGGTTAGATGACAGCGGTTACTTACTGCCTCTCGGTGTCATATGCTGGGGTTTGGTGCCTCAGATTTGTGTGCACGTTGTGGGGTGGAGAGAGAGGATATTGAGCATCTCTTTCGTCGGTGTCTTCATTCCCGGGCTGTCTGGGGTTTGGTGCATTTTGTGGGAGAGGATGATGTGTTCTTTACCCTTCCCTTTCTCGAATGGGTTGACATTGGGGTGCGGGGTTTGTGGCAGGGGTTGGATTCCTCTTTGTTTGTGGTGTTGTGTTGGAGGCTTTGGTGTGCGCGTAATGGGGCGGTTTTTGAGGGTGTGGTTGCTTATCCGCCGGTGCTGTTAGTGCAGGCGAGGCGTCTGGCTGAGGAGTATGCTTCAGCATGGTTGTCTCATCGGCCTGTTGTGGGGGTGCCGGGTGAGAGGTTGGTTGCTTGGTGCTGTCCTCGGATGGGATGGGTGAAGTTCAATGTGGATGGGAGTTCTTTGGGGAATCCGGGTATCTCGGGAGCTGTGGGTGTCCTTCGGGACCATTGTGGTGTGTGGCGTGGTGGTTTCTCTTTTCATGTGGGACATATACTATCATGGTTGCGGAGTTGTGTGCTATTCGTCAGGGGCTTGCCCTTGCATGGGAGTGGGGTTATAGGAGGGTGGTTTTGGAGTCGGATTCGTAGGAGGCTATCCATTTGCTGCATTCGGGGGTGTCCTAGGTGCATCCTTGTTATGCTTTGCTAGTGGATATTGTCGAGTTGCGAGCTCGGGAATGAGAGTGTGTGTGTGTCTACGTTTTGCGGGAGGGGAATTTCTGCGCTGATTTTATGGCTAATTTAAGCTTGGTGCAGGTCAGGCGGTACGAGTGATTTCCTGGCCTGAGCCTCCTTCGGGGTTGCGGCAGCTTCTAGCAGCTGATGCTGCTGGTGTTGCCTTTGTTCGTCCGTAATGATCTGTTAGAGTAGTTGTTTATTTCTTTTATTCCGATGTACAAAAAAAAAAAAGTCTCTGACAGTTAAAAAATGGAAAAAAAAAAAACTTAACATTGAAAAGAATACGTGGCAGCAACATTTGCCATCCATTGTTTCTATAAATCATTATGTTCCACCATCCTGTTTTTTTCTTTAATTCATGTTTGAATGTAGCCGAAGGGGAAATAGAAAGGATATCATTGCTGTTGTGTGTGTGTTTTCTTTTAACTCGATCATTGCTGGAGTACAATAAGTACGTAGTAATAGGCCACAATTACAAATAGATCCATGTTACTGGTCCAGCTAAGCTAGGGGGAAAAGGTTTTGACCACCTCGATGACGTGTTCGACTCTGCACTGGAGTAGTCCTATTTTCTTTTCCAATCCACATTTTGAAGTGTTTTGCAGCTCTTATCAGTCCCGCTCACGCATTTATTTCTTATTGCTACGATTTAATGCGTAGAAAACAAGAAGTTTTAAAAGTATATGCATCAGTCATTACTTACACTTTTTCAGAAACAGTAAAGCATTACGTTGTCAATTTTATTTTCATGATTAGCTATGTTAATTAACTTATTAATTGTCCCGCATAAATTCCCAATGTAATTCCCATCGCTTAATCCATACACTATATATTCTTTTATTTTGGAACTGAAAGGGGTAATTTATACTACTTTATATTAATTTGAGGTCATGCTGTCTAGCTTTTCAAAATTTTGACTGAAATATTTAAGTGCAATTGTGTAATAGAATGCTAAGATTTTTTAATCAAAACACACGGTCATTACCACAAAACCATAGTGATCTTGGGTAATAAAATTCTAAATTTGAAATTGGACTTGATTGAATTTTGCTTTAGACATTGTAGAGTTCCAGCATCAAAATCCAACAAACCATTTATGTTTTACTCGGGGATGACTAAAAAGGATAATATCTCCTCTCTCCTTTTCTTTTAATATATTGGGAAAGAACCTAGGATTCTCATATTTGTGAACAACATCACTTGCTAATCATTTGGCAATGATTGATGGGATAATATCCTAGTATTGTTTTATTAATCTACACAAATTTCATGTACCAGTTATCCTCCATTTCTTTTGATGTACAACGATATTCTCAAATCCCACCCTATCCAAATCTTGGTTCGAACTTTATTAAGGTTGTCAACCCAAATTCTTGGGCACAATGAAACTGCGCCACACTTGTATTGGCGAATCGCTTTATTTAATAAGGGAACAATTCTAGCATATGGCTTCTCAGTGTAAAACCGCTCATTGCATGTATGCTATAGAAAAAGTATTGCAGTAGTACCCTAATTATTATGTCCCGAGTAGAAATGCTATTCTTGTCAGGGAAGCAATTCTTAAGGAATTAGTCCCGCTAAAATGACATTTGATGATTAAGTTCACAATTCACATTGTGAGCAACGAGGGCGAGTCCATTCATGAGCAGCGTTTTTGTCACGCCAGTCATTTCTTCATCAACTCGAGCAAGTAATTATAAATGACAAAAGCATAGATGTTTACCTAAAGTAGCTAGGACCAGGTCAATGCCAAAAAGATGTGTTCGTGTAAATTGACACATATATAGCTAGCCAAAAAGACAAAGAACAAAAAGGTGTGAGCGCGGGAAAATGAAGAATCCATTGCATAGATGGCTAGTTTTGAGAGTGAAGCTTGGATTTTTGTGGTCCTTTATGTTTCCCTCCAAGCCACGTTTTTCCTTTCCCATTTCCGTTATTTCAAAGTCTAAAGAAAATGATGGATAAACAAGTAACATAGACACATACCACCTAGGAAAATGAAAGAGCCTACAGTTCAGATAAATAATTGACTAATTATATAACACATACTTCTAATAATGTGAACAAAGAACGCAATGTGACATTTATTGAACCCAGTTCCAGCAGCAAGCAACGGCGATAATGTACTTCTAGCCTACGAAATTAAGCAAACGGGGGATATGTACCAGGTAGCTAGCTAACTAGTTAGGGTGATAACCTGTTTTTAATTTTTTTTTAGGTGTTTCATGGGTTAAATACATAGAATTACAGTACAGAATCAGGTAATCAAAGGTCTTGTTCCATAGTAAAACATGGAATCATACAGGAGCAATCATAAACATACAACATCCACCTGGTGAATCAGTAGTACTCCACCAAAGGTCTTTGGTTAGCCAACTAATTATAGCAAGAGAAGGATATTAAGATGGGTCTGCAACTTGCAAGTACTTTGCCGACCATATAGATATTTCAAAGTTTTGTCTCAAATTTTTTGTCAACTTTCCCTATTGTAGTAATCAAAGTTTCATTGGATTTGCATATCATCCGAACCGTAAAATGGGGTCATTATCATAATCGGTAACTGAGCTTACTGTTATGGGCATATGGTACTCCATTGACGGATCAATGAGGTTTTGATATCTTTGTATACCATACAAGAGATGTACATTCTAAGCTATTCACATGGAAGCTGTTAAAATCAATCAGCTATGAAATGTCTCATTTTTTGGGGAGTGTAAATCAATAAAAATGGCCACAAAATCTAAGAAAAAATTGGTAATTTGGAGGTAAACAAATACTGCACCCGTCCTTGGCTACTTGCTGTCTTTTATTTCAACTGGTAAGAAACAGTTCAACCATATCTGATTGTGCTCTTACGAGGACAGAAATGCAGATTAAATGCAGCCCGCCAGAAAAAGAAAAAGAAAAAGAAAAACACCCTATTTAAGAAATTGCAAGCTCAATAACAAGGCTGTGCACATGAAAAAGAAAAACACCCTAATTTTTTTTAATTTAAAAAAAGATGAAACCGGACTATCTTATTCTTCACAGTGTAATAAAGTTTAAAAGATTTGCCAGCTTTAACTCCCCCAATTAAGTGCCCAATAATATGGGGATTAATTAGGCCGGACAAAAATTACCAACTAGGACGCCGGTTTTCTTGTTTCCCTTACATAGCATGCCAAAATTGGCGATCAAATTTTTCCTGCCTTACCATAACCAAAGACTCTGCTTCAAAACAAACGATCTAATCAAAATTAATGCAGTCTCTCAGTACATCAACCAACCAAAACCAGAAAAAGTATGTTCAATTTCTTAACTATTTATCTAAAGCCAGCTCAAAAAACATTAACTATACACGGGAATTACTCCACAGCACAGATTTCAACTTACCCCAACCACTCTCATTCTGCAACCATATAGCCCCACCATGTTAAAAAAAATGGGCTCTCTCCAATTCCTTAACTCTGTTTTACACAGTATACAAACTTTTCAGGCAGAGTCAAATCAAATAAAAATTCACTCGGGATCCTAATTTTGTTCACCCAAGTGAGTCAGTGAAAAATCATTTTAAAATTTGTATTGGAACCACGTTGTTAAAAAGGCAACTCATTTTCAGACTGTCACACTTTTGTTGTCAAAGACTTAGCACTGATCTTTAAAAAAATCTTCCATTTCAATTCTCAGTATTCTTTTATGTTAAGAAGATATGTGATGTTAAGTGCTACAGATCTTCTCCAGCCTAGAACTTAATAGGGGGCCTCATTAGTGTCTTTCCCTCTGTAGCGTTGGGAGGCATAAATTCAGCCTCTTGGCTTCATTCCTCGAACACATTACACATCTACTTGTACAGAAAATGATGTATATCAGTATAAATATTGGAGGGTATAAAATAATGGGTAAGTGTCAGAATTTTGAGATATTGTTAGTCTTTAGAGCTTAGCTGGCAAGAGCGGCATTACCGGAGGTCAAAACTTCAGACCCACCCACGACGCGCCGCCCCGGCGCCGGACATGGGTTCGGTCCTGACCCGAACCACTGGTATCCCACAAATTTTCTGACCCGAAGCCTCATTCTTATTTCTTGCCTTATTAGTTATTATTAGTCACTGCTACTACTTTTTTTTAAGACCTATTTACCAAAAAGAAAACAACTTTTAAGACCCCTTAGCATCAAACAAAAAAAACTTTTAAGACCTCTTTTTTTTTCCCCCTTTTTTTTCTTCTTTATTTTTCTTCTTTATTTTCGGTGCTGGCCGCTATCACTCTTTTGCTTTTATGAATTGTCAGCGCTTGTAACTCGAACAAAACCCCTTTTTAAGCCCTACTCTTTTTTTTATGTTTTATGCTTTCTTTGCCTTTTGGTTTGCAAGAAAACAGTAGAGAGAGAGGAGAGAAGAGAAGAGAAGAGAAGAGAAGTGAGTGTTATTATTAGTAGTCCACACAGTCACCTCCTTGACCAGCCTCTCTCTCTCTTCTTCCTCTGGCTCTGTCTTTACAATTATTTTACATATTAATTAGTTATACTGTGTCTGTTTTACGATTTAAAATCTTTTTTTTCAATACAATTTAAAAAACCTTATTTCTTTTGTCAACTGAATTATAGAGAGAGCGAGAGAGAGAGAAGGGAGACAAATAGTAGGTAAAGGGACAGATTGGTGACCAACAATTTGAAGAACACAAGCAAAACCGAAGCGTTTTGTGATTAAGGTAAGACTTTTAGTTGCAAGCTTAGTTTAAGTTCCAGTTCCAGTTCAGTTTATTTCTGTTATGCGAAAAAAAAAAACAAAGAGTTAAATAGCGTGAAATTTTAAAAAAGAAAGATAGTAGAAGAGGCAAGCTATCTCTAATTATGTGCTTACTTACATGTGTAGATATCCACGCACAAGTTGTTTTCTTTTTCATATGATGAAGAGGGTATCTGTATCGGTGGTTGAGCTGCCATAAGCCATGGTGGATCAGAGAAGCACAGTAGCATTCACGCTTCTGCTAGTACTGTTACTGCTGTTTTTTGGGTCCACATTCCAGCAGCTGCAGCAAGAGAGGCTGAATTCAAGTATTGAGAGAGCTTCCCTGCTTGAACTCAGATCCTCTCTAGGGTTAAGAAGCCGGGACTGGCCAAGAAAAGCCGACCCTTGCTCAATTTGGAGAGGTGTCAAATGCGAGAATGGAAGTGTTTCGGATATTAACATATCTGGGTTTAGAAGGACTAGGATTGGGTCACAGAACCCGCAATTCGCTGTAGATGCGTTGGCCAATTTGACTAATTTGAGAGCGTTTAATGCCTCGGGGTTCTTGCTGCCTGGTACGATTCCTGATTGGTTTGGTCAAAGCCTGGTGTCCCTGCAAGTTCTTGATCTCAGGTCTTGTTCTGTACGCAATGCTGTTCCGGGGAGTCTGGGGAACTTGAGTAGTTTAGTTGGTCTTTACTTGAGTGATAATAACTTGACAGGGTTGATCCCTGCGAGTTTGGGGCAGTTGGCGGGGCTTGTGGAGCTTGATCTTTCCAGGAATTTGTTCACTGGATCTATTCCTGACTCGTTTGGTTCACTTGGGAATTTGACTAGACTCGATGTTTCGTCGAATGTGTTATCTGGTGGGATTCCTCTTGGCATTGGGAGGCTTGCGAAGCTTAGATATCTGAATCTTTCGAATAATGACTTGTCATCTCAGATACCACCTCAGCTTGGGGATCTTTCTAGCTTGGTTGACCTTGATCTCAGCTTCAATTCCTTGTCTGGGTCGTTACCAGCTGAATTGAGAGGGATGAGGAATTTGCAGAGAATGCTGATTGGGAACAATGCCCTTGATGGTTCTTTGCCAGCCAATCTATTTCCTGTTTCAAGTCAGTTGCAGGTTGTAGTTTTGAAGCACAATGGTCTCGCTGGTGCTGTTCCTGGTGTGCTCTGGTCAATCCCTGGATTGGTCCTTCTGGATATCTCTGCCAACAATTTTACTGGTATGCTGAATGCCAGCTTGAGTGCTAATTCGACTAGTGCAGCATTGAATGTGTCTGGAAATTTGTTCTATGGAGGTCTTATGCCCATGCTAAGAAGGTTTGCTCCCGTTGATTTGTCTGGTAATTATTTTGAAGGAAAAGTTCCAGATTATGTTGGCAACAATGCTACTCTTGCCAGCAATTGTCTCCAGAATGTGTCAAATCAGAGGAGTTTGACTGACTGCTCTTCTTTTTATTCTGAAAGAGGCTTGGCTTTTGATAATTTTGGACTCCCAAATTCTACCCAGAGTCCCCCTCCTGCTAAAGAAAATTCAGGGAAGAGTAACAGGAAGGTTATAATATTGGCAAGCGTCTTAGGAGGCGTTGGGCTTATTTTTCTTTTGACATCATTGCTAGTTCTGCTTGTTTGCTGCCGTAAGCGAGGTACTACAACTCAAAGAGGGGTCGGTGTTGGGCCTGTTCCAGCTGTGAGCAGTCCAGCACCTCCTGGAGTTTCAATTAATTTGTCAAGCTTAGGAGATTCATTCACCTACCAGCAGCTGCTTCAAGCCACTGGTGACTTCGGTGAAGCAAATCTCATTAAAAATGGCCACTCAGGTGATCTCTACAGGGGTATCTTGGAAAATGGAATCCCAATAGTCATAAAGAAGGTTGATTTACAGTCCATCAAGAAGGAATCATACATGGCTGAATTGGATTTTTTCAGCAAAGTTTCACATTCTAGATTGGTTCCCCTTTTGGGACATTGTTTGGAAAATGAAACTGAGAAGTTCCTCGTTTATAAGTACATGCCAAATGGGGACTTGTCAAATTCATTGTATAAGAAAACCAGCGAAGAAGACGATAGCTTGCAGTCATTAGATTGGATAACAAGACTAAAAATTGCAATAGGAGCTGCAGAAGGTTTGTCTTATCTGCATCATGAATGTACGCCTCCCATCGTGCACAGGTATCTTACATGCTTCATCTTATGCTTTTACTCTTTGCATCTTACCCTTAGAATAATTTCCTATTATGTGAAGAAAGCTTCCTTTCTGTAACAAACCAACTCTTCTGATTTCTGGTATACTGCTAAATGCTACAACTTGAAAAAGTATTCCCCAGGAAAATTTAGCAATGATGTATGTCCTGCTTATTCACTCTATGTAGTGCTTAATTTATCAACTCAAATCAGAAGATCTATCATCTAATTTCATGTCCTCATTAATCTATAACTTCGCCGTCAGTTTGTTAGCAGCTGGATCTGACTATGACCATAAAATGCATAAGCAGAATTTGCCTTGATGCATTTGCTTGAACATGAGTTACTGCTGATGCTTCTCTGGAAGTTTAAAGAGTCAGTAGGGTTTAATCCTTCATTAATGGGAGTTTATATGAATGCAATAACTTTACCTGTTAGTAATAGTCTACTAGTCATATAACCAACTGATGTTTTTTTCCATTAATGAAGTTTGAGGTAGACATTCCCTAGTATATCTCTGAATCCTATTGCGAGGATATTGCCAGATATCATAGTTCTATGCAAATGCTTAATTATTTTAGCATGTTGATTGAGGAGCTTCAAACTAGCCCTTGCATCAACTATCACACATTTGTTAAATCATGTAAATTTAATAATATGGCTTTGGGCTGTAGCTCAGCCAGTATGGTGGCTGGTTGAGTTGCTATAGCTGTCACCAAGACTATAGGCCACTGGATAAAGCCACTTAACAGGGAAATTGAGGGAGGGTCGTCATTTCCTTTGCATTGTGGATTCTTTACACTCTATACTGATAGAAGTCATAATATATTTTGTTGCTGCTAGATAACTGAAATGTTTTCATCTTTTGTACATTAAAGAGATGTTCAAGCAAGCAGTGTACTCCTGGATGACAAATTTGAGGTACGGCTTGGGAGCTTGAGTGAGGTCACTGCTCAAGAAGGAGATTCTCATCAAAGCAGGATTACGAGGTTGCTGCGGTTGCCACAGTAAGTATTTGTAATTAAAATTGACCTCTTTCAAGACAGCTTCAAAATTTTGGTTTCTCCTGGAACAATATATTGAGTAGCTTATGTTTGCTTGGATTCAGATTGCCAAATTTGTGCTTATCTATGCACTAATTTGTTTTCACGGTTGAGTACTCGGGTTGTTTAATTAAAAGGGACATGGGTAAAGAGACTGCATTTTGGCTTTTCCATTGATAACTATACTTTTCTTTTAAGGGTGTAATTTGCTTTGGTTCCTTATGTTGACCTCAGTATTTTGAAGAAATCCGGATTTCAGAAGTTAATTCTTGTGCAAATAATATGTTAAAATGTACAGGCACTAGCAAAGTATGATGCAAAATATAGCAACAGACTCTCCAGTCTACTCTATGATCTGCATGGATTTATAATATATGACTTCTCTCGCTATTTCTTAATGAGACTTGAGTTGATCATTTTAGCATTCACAACCCCTTATCGATGATATTATACTCACTGTAATTTTCTCTATCATGCGCAGGTCATCGGAACAAGGTGCTTCTGGTATGTATTTTTGTCACTCTTCATTCCCATATTTATTTATCCTTGTAACTTCTTTATTATTGTATGCTTCTGGCCATATCTGATACTTCTTTCATATATCAATGATGCACTTAAACTGTTCAAGCCTAAATTGTCGGCTTGTTGACCAAGGTATTGAGAGGCTTTTCAACCCAGAAAGAGTGTGCAAAAACATATTGAGAGATTGACACTTGAAATGGTTGTTTACAACCCCACTGTTAATTTAGCTTCGAGTTTTGAACTGCTAGGGTGATAATGATTGGATAAAGGGATCAGTTTTCTGACATTTATTCCTATCATTCTTTTACTAATTTACATTATTCTTCACCATTTGCTCGTGTGGAGGGAGGTAATGATTAAAATGAACTTGGAAATAAGGAAACCTCCTATATTCCCTTGGGGGAGTTTTGTCTTGTGCAATTAAGTTTTTTCCCAATGCAGGTTCTGAATCTTTTCCATCTTGAACATAATCCAGGTTCACTGACAGCTACATGCGCTTATGACGTTTTCTGCTTTGGAAAGGTATTACTTGAGCTGGTAACAGGAAAACTGGGCATCAGTGCGTCAAGTGATGCCCAACTCAAGGAATGGCTGGACCAGATGCTACCATACATCAGTATATACGACAAGGAACTTGTGATTAAAATTGTTGATCCATCTTTGATTATTGACGAAGATCTATTGGAGGAAGTGTGGGCCATGGCTATTGTTGCCAGATCTTGCCTCAATCCCAAGCCTTCTAGGCGACCTCTTATGAGATACATCCTCAAGGCTTTGGAGAACCCATTGAAGGTTGTACGTGAAGAAAATTCTGGTTCTGCAAGGCTAAGAACAACATCTTCGAGAAGTTCTTGGAATGCTGCTCTATTTGGTAGTTGGCGTAGTTCATCTGATGTAGCAGGGGTTCCACCAGCCTCTGGTGCCCGGCCGGAAGGAGGGAGTAGTTTTAAACATTCAGCAACCTCAAATTCTCAAGGAAGTGGCCAAAATGGTTGGGGGGAACATTCATCTTCGCACAGACG
The DNA here is from genome assembly GCA_028386065.3 of Turnera subulata. Classification (NCBI taxonomy): domain Eukaryota; kingdom Viridiplantae; phylum Streptophyta; class Magnoliopsida; order Malpighiales; family Passifloraceae; genus Turnera; species Turnera subulata. Next base: position 28,797 of record JAKUCV010000051.1, on the reverse strand, counting down.
GCATTCTAGGGAGATATGCCCTGAACCATCAGATGCTCAAGATGTAGAGAGGCAAGACTAGGATTAGCAGATATGTTTTTTCTTATTCTTGATTCTTTGTTAATAATACAGCAGGGTTCCCATTTGAGCGCCGGCTTGTTGGTGTCCCGGAGCTCTGCTCATGAGGTCTGGGAGTTTCAATGAGGTTTCAAGCCATTTTCATAGAGGGGAATGTTTTGAAAAGGTGCATATTTTACTCGGATACTGGTCACCAATATGAAGGATTTGTGAAGATTTTTGTTGGAGCAGCAGTTTTAGGCTTTTGTGGGGGTTGGAAATATTAGAGGAAGAGAGAGGGGGTGCCACTGGTGGCTATGATTATTGTTTTACAGCTTGTTTATGGTTCAAACAAGCTACCATTTTTATCTGTAATTGATCTTACTTTGTCCCCATTTTGTGCAATGTAAATTGTAGTTGTCAAGAGAATTCCACCATTAAAATGAAAATCTCATTTTTTTTAGGAAGAAACCGGAAAAAAAGGAAAAACAAAGCAGAAAGATAAACTCAATATTTTGTTGTTATAAATGATCCCACCCTCCCATTTGCAATCTGTAAAATTCAATGCTTGGAACATATGGTAAATGGAAAACACAAGTTTAAGCTGATAAAATTGGAATGCAAAATGAAAAGGGAAAAAGGTTTAAGCTGATAAAATTGGAATGCAAATTGAAAAGGGTAAAAGGTCCCACCGAGATTTGAACTCGGGTTACTGGATTCAGAGTCCAATGTCCTGACCACTAGACCATGGGACCATTTTGTTCAATCTTTCTAGATTATTGCAAATCAATAAACGTTACAACGGTATTTTCTCCAAATGGCGCCACACTATCCGTTTCAACAACAGACACTTGCTGGTCCTAGCCTAGCAACCAACCAACCATGCTCTCTTGTCCATACCACCACCCTTCCCTCCACCACCACCACCACCACCGGCGGAACCCTATTTCCGCCGCCGTGTTCAACTCCCTTCAACAGCCCAACAACCAACAACATCAGCCCCCTCAAAACCACAACATTCCCCGCACCCAAAACTCCAAGTCCACCTCCTTCCTCCTCCGCCACCTTAACCCCCAACCCCAAAACTCACCCCCACAACCCCCCAAATTCGACCACGTCATCCCTTCCTTTGACACCGCGAAGCTTCTGGAGATGTCCCTCGTCTCCACGAAAAGAGTCCCGCAGTTCCCGGGCTCCGTTACCCCCCACCCGACAACCTTAAACTCCTTGTTCCAGGCCCGAACAAACGACGGCGTTGAAGACGACGAGGAGACCGAGGCAATGATACTGAAGGCCGTGGAGATACGTAGGAAAGTGACGGCCCAGGTTTTTAGGGAGTTCATGATGAAGAAAGGGAAGTTCGGGATAACTTACTCGACTAATGTGGTTTCTCGGCTGGGTGGGTTTCTTGATCTTGTTGTGATTAAGGCCGCTGCCTTAAAATGCTCCCCTGAGTTCGAGTCTTTGAGGTTTAATGATCGAGCCAAGGTTGTTATTGAAGAATCCGGTGTTGTCCCACTTATCCGGTACTACTTAATCTTGGTAAAACAAAGAATGCTAGTGAATTGTACGAGTATAAGTGGTTAAGGTTATGATATTGATGGTTTTTCTGTTTTTGGTATTGTGTAGGTGGTTGAAGCACAATCATTTGTCTTATAACAAGATTACAAAGCTTATTTCCATGTCAAGAGGGGAAATTGAGTCCATTCAGCGATTAGCAGACTGGTTGAAGACGAATCACGTGAAGGGAGAATTTCTTGGTACTGTGATGATTAGGGCAGGAGATGGCATTTTGCAGCGGAGTTATGAGGAATTGAATGAAATTGTGGGGTATTTGGAGAGCAATGGGGTGAGGAAGGATTGGATGGGTTATGTGATCCGTAGGTGTCCTCAGTTGCTGGGTTTTAGCATGGAAGAATTGAGGACTCGTGTGGGTTTCTTCTTGGATATGGGTATGAATGAGAAGGATTTTGGGACCATGGTGTTTGATTTTCCTAGGGTGCTTGGGTATTTCACCCTGCAAGAGATGAAGGATAAGGTAACCAAATTCAACCTTGAATGAATTAGCATTCTATTGTTGTATTTTAGTCTGGTTGAAGTCTTGGAACATGTTCATTTCATCCCCCAGTTTCGATCAGTTAGCTGATGTTAAGGCCAAAGCTCTGCCTCAGGAGGTGACATTTTGCTCTCCATTTTTCAGGTTAATTATCTGATGGAGTTTGGCCTCAGTATTGAAGAAGTTGGAAAATTGTTGGCATTTAGGCCAGAGTTGATGGCTTGCAGCATTGAGGAAAGATGGAAGCCCCTTGTTAAGTATTTATACTACCTTGGGATTTCAAGAGAGGGCATGAAGAGAATGCTGGTTGTTAAGCCAATGATTTTCTGTTTTGATATGGAGTCAAACCTAGTGGCAAAGGTATCCTTGCTTCCTTCATGCCAGTGCTTCCAGTTGACTGTAAATCAATAAACTTAGTAATTAGCACAGTGTAATTGTCCCGTCAATTTAAACTTTTTCCTCGCCAACATTTATGCTCGATGAACAGCTTTTTTGTTTTAATTTGGGTTTACACAAGCCATTAATGTTTGACATTAAAGCAGACATGAAACTAGATGCTACTTATGCATTTTTCAGTTGCATCTCTAATGAGAATTTTGTTTTATACTGCAAAGGTGAAATTTTTTCAGGATATAGGCATTCAAGACGATGCAATTGGCAACATGCTTGTAAAGTTCCCTCCATTGTTAACATACAGCCTTTACAAGAAAATCCGGCCCGTGGTTTGTTCTTTTTCCTACCTATTGCCTGTTTCTGTTCCATTTCATCTTATGCATAATGCCTGTTCTTTATTCCCCCTTTAAATTGTTAAGGTAAGTGGCTTATTCGCTTGCTTCTTCATGCAAGAAAGACTGGATTTGGCAACAAGTGTTTTTGTATTCTGCTGACTTTAGGTTCTTGTGCAGGTCATCTTCTTGATGGTAAAAGCTGGTGTTACTGAAAGTGATATTGCAAAGGTCATAGCTTCGGGACCAGAGCTCTTGGGTTGCAGTATAACAAAAAAGCTAGAGATCAATCGGAGATACTTTCTCTCCCTAGGTATACGCGTCAGAGAGTTGGGCAGGATGATTGCTGATTTTCCCATGCTACTTAGATACAGTGTAGATTCGTTCCGCCCAAAGTATCAGTACTTTAGGCGATCAATGATCCGGCCATTGCATGATGTCATCGAGTTTCCTAGGTAAGCAACCAATACAGAAACTAAGGGATACAAGTTAATTACTTTCCAGTTCTAGAAAATCAAGCTCAGATGGTTTGTTTCTGTTAAGAGACTATCCTACTTTAAAGACCCTTCTCCAATGTTAGAGGCCTTAGAATCTTACTGTCAGAGATGAGACGAATCTTCTTTCTCTTTCTCATTTTTCAATTTCACCAATGTGTATGTATCTCAGGCAACTATCATTTGTGAAAATTGATATGATTTGCAGGTTCTTCAGCTATTCACTTGAGGACCGAATAATTCCAAGGCACAAGGTTCTTGTAGAGAATAGAGTAACTTTTAAGCTACGTTACATGTTGGGTTGCTCCGATGAAGAATTTGAGAAGAAGGTTGCAGATGCTGTAGAGAGGCGCAAAAGGTTTGAAGCGAAAACAACAGAAGGCCGTGCTCTGGATAATTCTCAGGCAGATGATAATTCAGAGACCGAGGAATCTATTAGTTTTCCCGACAATGATTGATTCTGCGCTTCAGTGTCAATGTCAAAATGTATACTACTTGTATAGCAAACCATGAACATTTCACGTTCAGTGACTTCTTTGTGTATCTTTGTGTTATTAAGGAAAAGAATGATAAAGAAAACCACTGCGCTCAAAGAGTTTAATGCTTAGCTTTCAGAGGTTAATATAGTTATTTTGCTTCAAAATAACTACTTTTTCCCGAGAATGTATTTGATTATATATATGGCGGAGCGAATGTATTAAAGACACAAGACACTAGACAGTTCAAGAAGAATCTGGAAAAGGCTATTACTAAAGATGGAAAAAACTATTACTAAAAAGTTCTTATTTATATGAAATAAGTTTTTATTTTATCATAGTAATATAAACCAAATATCCAAGCTATTCAATGTTAAACTAATTAGATTTTTAAAAACAACATGATAACATTGGCATATAACTCGCACCATCATCCAAGGGGAGTAATTTTTTAAAAAATTTATATTGATTATTTGTTGGGTGAATACCAGAGAAGGATTTTTTTTTTTTTATTAATATGGTAAGATTGACTATGTTTTTATTTATTCTTCTAAAAATAAATAATATTATGTGGTAAAAATCCAAATTCCAGGCCGTGTATTACACGGGAAACCGGCCCTAGTGGGGAATTTAAGCCTAACTATTCAAAGGTTGTGATCCATGAGCGGACGACGTTGTTTGATGCAAAAAATAGCTTTTCATCAAGAAAAGAAATATAATAACAGATGCTAAAACATGGCAACAAAATTTCAAGGTAAGCCAGCATCAGTATAAAAACTCCAAGTTATATCCAATTGAAGCACCAATTCAGATGTTGCAAATTCAGTACATTTTGCCCCAAGTTGAACTGCGCTTAGGGGTAACAAAATGGAAACATCTAGCGATCTACTTGATCCCAATGAGGCAGAAAGGATTTTTCTTGATCAGACTAAGATCCACCTGCGGCAAACATATTGCGACCACTGTCAATTCATAACGAACAAAAACAGTAATCCTTCACCTCACAAAATCAGATTAGGTGAAGCAGTACCTTGTGTCCAAACAGATCTCTGATATTATCGATCCCATATATAATCATGGTTGGCCTGGTTAAAACAGTTGTAAAGGTTAATAGAGACAGATTACTGAAATATTATTCATGTATTATTGAGATTTATTGCAGAAAGAAGATAAATGTTCTTACCTTTCAAGTGAAAGACCCCATGCAATGACACTAACATCTTCAGGGAATCCCATAGGCCGCAACATTTCAGGCCTGAACATGCCAGAGTTTCCAATCTCTACCCACTTGTCTAAGCCTTCGTGATAACTAAGACACATACCATGTATCAAATTTCCATTTGTCTAACACGAAACTGATGATAATACTAGGCCGTTGTTTACTACCTGAATATCTCCATGCTCGGTTCTGTGTAGGGATTATAAGCAGGTTTGAAACGCAAATTTGACATGCCTGAAAAGAGAAAAGGGTACCAAACTAAGGATCCACAATAACTGCTTTTTAAATATCTGCATGTGCTTAAGAAGAACAATTAAGAAGAAAAAGCAAAGCTAAACTATCAATGGCACGTCAATTTATTACCCAAACGAGAAAAGAAGTCCTCTAGTATTCCCTTCAAATGAGCAAGAGTGAGTCCACGATCACAGACCAGCCCTGAACCAAAGGCAGGAATTTATTGATAGACAAAAATCATATCATTAGAGCCTTCTATACTAAGGCCTGAAACAGTAAAATTAAAACATATCTCAGGCGTTTCTGGATGGATGGTCATATCCAAGTCATCAGAAAATGATGAAATAGACAATACAAGAATTCCTGGAAGCTTATGTAAATTCCTGTAGTGTAATGTAACTTTGGGATTTTCTACGCCGCGATTGAACCATATTAAACCATATTCAGGCAATAGGATATGCACAGGAGATTGGCCACACCGAGAAAACAGATCAAGTGCACCATTTGAAAAATCAATGTACGCTGTTCTAATTTGGAGAGGCATAATGGGCCAACTTGAAATTAACATCTTTTATAAACAAAGCAAAACCAAGGGGAACCCCGTATCAAGCTCATATTTTATCCTTAGCACAAACATACCTTCAATCTGGTGAAACTCTGCAAGATGAGTGCGATCAACTGCTTCATTTCTGAAAACACGGTCTATTGAGTAGTACCTTTTGGGGGTAAAAGTACCCTCGTTCGATTGCTATTAAGAAACAAAAAGTAGAATATAATATCTCAAACGTACATTTGAAAGAAAGGATGGGCAAATATCAAACAGCCAAATTTTCTAAAGTTCAATAACCATGGCTCGGTATCAACTGGTATGCAGACACTAACCATCCTCATATTCTAGAACTCTGAAATGCACAAAATGCAATTCAAAGAAAGGAGAAACAAAGGCAACAAAGAAAATGAATAAACACCACAAGAGTATGATTTTCTTCATTCGTATTCATTAAACCAAAACTTATCACACCATTTGCAAGAAAGAAGATCAAACCATAAGAGATCAAACCTTAAGAGAGGAAAAGCACTTAGTTATTAAAAAAAGAGTACTTATGTATCATTGACAGTAAACACCTCTGCTAGTGCATACAGCATCCGGGAAGAAATGGCCGTGGTATGAGTCCGCAAAAGATTTTTGTTTGCTTCTTCCCTTTTCCATTCATATCCATACCTACCAACAGAAACATAGTATTTAAATTTTTGAGCAACCAAATTGAGATGACACTAAGTTAACCAAATAAATAAGTACCATACCCCCTTGATCCATAACCACCAGACTCATGCACCTGCTTCACGCGCTCAACATAATCTTCAGGAAGTTCCCTTGTTGTGGATGGAGCTATAGATGCAAAGGTAAGCACTGGTCAGATAAAAGCCAAGTGTAGCAATTACAGGCTTCTAGGAATAGCAATAGCAATCAAGCTAAGCAGACCTTTAAGGAAAAATGTGTCATGCGAATCACGGGCAGGATGTTGTTGTGGTTGGAATAATGCATCGAAATTCCAGAAGCTGCACGTTGAAAGAAAATAAATAATCGTTGAAAAGAATCTAGCTCACAATAATGAGACACAGCCACCACAGACAACGTAGATAAGGTCTACCTGCTCTCAACGTATATGTTAGTAGGCATTTCCTCAAAGCTGCAGGAAGTAGAAGAGTGGTAGACGAAGATGTTAACTTGAATACTAGAATAGACAGTGAAATGAAAGTTAGAAAAAAAAGAAAAGAAAAGAAAATGTCTCACCCCATCGAACGGAATATATCCTTCACACGATCTTTCACCTGAAATAGAATGAAATCAAAAGTCTGATAGTCAGATTAAGGTCTGCGTTGCTCTTTAGCATAAGTAATATATAGCTAGACACATGGAAATTACTGTGTGGAAACAAAAATCATGAAGCAACATCCAGACATGCCACCAATAATCTACAAAGAAAAAATCTCATGCATAAATAATTCAATGAATAACCAGTGAGCAACTGATTCATTGTTACACCGAGGGATTTGTTCATTGGCAGAACACCTAGCAGTTAGAGATTATCCTGTCATAAGAACTGGGTAACATAGTGAGACTAAGGGATGACGAGACCATAATGCTTTCCACCCAAATGTATTCCTATCTATTGTACTCAACCATATGGTGCACATGTACACAAGTGAACATGTATATTTGACATGATCCTCCTATATTTGACCATAATGCTTTCCACCCAGGCATCTTAAGTTTTGATCCTCAATATTGTAGTGGTGATCATTGAGAGAAAATCTAACAGCACAATATATGACGAGCCAAAATTACTTGGTATGATCTATTCAGATACAAAACCTGAGACTTGAAATTATGTGCATATTTTCAGGATTATGTGGAAATTATACAATGCTCTAAAGATACGAACCGCTTCTGGATAATGTCTGGAAAGATACAGCATCATATCAATTTCATATTACTCACTATTAACAAAAAGATAATGAGAATCTGATGCAAGCTCAACTTCCATGCTTCCTGTGGCAGTCCAAAAAACAATGATAGAAAAGTGCTACCAGAGATGTAAACGATTTATCCTAAAGAAGTAATAGACAGGCCTTTTTTAAGGAATGAAGACTATCAAGCTTCTATTATGTCAACATAAGAAACAAGAAAGACCCACAGAGCCAATAAGGACAAATCATGGAAAATTTTATATTCTTGCCTTGTTCAGAGGGTGAAGATGGCCACATTCAGCTGGTGGACCTTTAGCGTTAAAATTATACTCTTTGAACTCCAATTCTTTCCAGCTGATGCATCAAAAAAACGTATCAACAGGGATAAGTGAATGGGTAAATCAGATCATAATGATGTGCAAATCCAGGTGAATGAGAAAGCACTCCGTTTACTCCACATATGTGATTGTTATCATAAACACCTCTCGCTGTCCATAGACTAGAAAGGAAACAGAAACAGAATACAAGAAATCCAAAAGAAATTCAGGCATGGTAAGAAGAGTGGAGAAAAGTAAAAGCATCCTCCTCAAGATGGCACGCACTTGCGTCATGAGGTCGAGAGAAGGTTAAATAATGAAAAAAAATAACCTAACCAATGCCAGGAAGTCCTAAGATACAAAGTAGGAAGGAAGGAAATCCTAAGAAGGCAATCATTAAAATTTTTGCAGCAAGATCACAAATTAAAGCCCCTTTTTTAATATAGATTCGAAACTACAGCAGACAGTCATCTAGCCACAAATTCAACTATATTACCTCGTGAGGTAGTACTGAAGTTGCAAACTAGTTCACTACAGAAAAATTGAGGAGGTTAAATAATGAAAAAAAATAACCTAACCATCACACTTTGCCAATGAAAAATTGGTGGAAGCAAACCATGTGAATACCATCACACTTTGCCAATGAAACATATAGGGAGCTAAGCAAATCCCTGCTAGACTAATTCTAAATGCATATATACGATCGTCCAAGAGCCTGCAAAAAGCATACCTCTGCAGATTTTCTCGAGTCAAATCAGTCGCAACTTTCTTTCTTTTAGGAGCATACTTGGGACCTTTAGTCACCTTATAGCTCTTCCGAGTTCTACATCAGAAGCAGTTTGGTAAGACTCAACCAGAATTAAGCAGCATACAATATTGAATTGACATGATAGTTGAAAAATAGTGTACAAAACAGTGTAAAATGCATAAGATATGAAGTAAGAAAAGATAAGAAAACATCATAACTGTAGAGAAATAAGCTTTCTTGTTTTGAGATGGCTGATATCATCTTTGTCAATTGCCTGGAACCACACGCACAAGCCAATTAGCAAATTCAAGAGACAAAGATCCATAACATTCAAAGAGCTAAACTGTTAGCAAAATAGATCGGAAACAATCATCTACCTGTCCATTTTCTATCTTTACAAGCGAATCCTTCACTTTGTCTTTCACATCTTCAACCTACGCAAAAATAATAATAATAATAATAAATAAATAGTACACATTTAGAAATTTCTCTAGAAACCCAATTATACAGACAAAAAAAAGATGAACAAAAGAAACCGCAACCGAACGCCATGCTACAAAGCAGCAACTGCAATAAAAACAAGCAGAAAAGCATCCAAAACCACCGAAACAAAGATTTTAGAGCTTAACTTTACTAGACAGCTGTTGATTACCTTAACTTTCCTGGACACTTGTTTTCCCATCTCCACCCACTTATTCTTCCCGGCCTGGGAGCAACCAATCTTGAATACCGCCGGGTCTAGCTTTTTCTGCATCAAAATATCATCATCAACAACAGGAATCACAACCGACATAGGTGGAAACGCGACATTAATAGCAATTGAGAAAATAACACTTAATTTCAATTACTAAAACCTGGAGTTCGTCCTTTGAGATGCTTCCCTCAGCAGGTAGGGCCAAGAGAAGCTGCATCTCCGGCGATCCTTCGGCTGCATATTTTTTACCCTCCTCAGTAAGTATCCAAGTCTCCTCCTTGATGTCCTGGAAAACACCCATTACCAGTAAATCACTTCCTTTTACTGACGGAAGTAGTTGGAACGTCTCTGGTTTCACGGTTACAGTTAAAAAAAAAAAAAAGTGTTTGCGGTTACCTCGGCTTCGATGAACTGGAAACCTTTTAGACTGGTAACAACACTGACAATGTCATTGTGGTCGATTCCTCGTTCTTGTGCAAAGTCGCGTGAGTTATCGATGGATTCGTGGTCCTTCAGGTAGCCCAGAATCGCGTCCTCCGCCATCTTCTGTTGCTGTCTGTCTGTCTTTGCTTACTCGCCGTGAGCGACCGCGAATAAACAATAGTGGCTTAGGGTAAGGTGACAAAAAGGCCGGGCTTGCCCTTTTGAGGCGATGTGGTTTGGGCTCAAAAATTGGGTCTCTGATCAGAATTTCCCACACCACCCACTATTTTGCAAGGTTTGCAAGGTTCACAGTTACCGGGCTAGCTGGGCTGGTAAAATTACTTGAAAGACAAAATACGGAAGAAGACTCGTTTTTATTATCGGAGTGAAACCCAACAATAATATGGATCCCCGATAATTCTCCTCCCGCCATCCTATTTATATAGGCGAAGTCCAATAAAAACTAGCAAACGAATTTAACGAAAAGTCCAATAAAAATCCTGTGCGCTTTGTGTGCTTCCTTGTTAAATTGTCCCAATTTTTTTTAAAAAAAATACAGCCGAACAGGAGAAAATTTACTTCCGTCGTATACAAGAGTCCAAAATTCCTTTAATCCGCCTTCCGTCTTCCTCAAATACACCCATGTCACCTCTGTGTTCTAGACAACAATGAAATTGAAAATAGCCAAGTACACGTACAAAGTAAAATTCCGATGGTGCCTTCATCGTTTTATCAAATATGAAATTCTACAAAGAGAAACAGTGATCCTTGCCCCTGGCATACAACATCCTCACAGTTTTATGGGCAGCAGGAGCAGCACATTGACAGGAAAAACATGACAGAGTACAAGTTTTGGAACATAAATATTTCCAGACCCATACCAAGACTGATTTTATTTTCACAAGAAAAATTCAACCATCACTAGGAGAGTAACATTAGCGATACAGGCTCTCAGATCTGAGGTTTTCTGCAATCTCAGTTTCCCAACGATCACCATTCTCGAGTAGCTTCTCTTTGTCATATAGAAGCTCCTGCAACGGTAAGGTTTTAAGAATCAACTTCCAATCCCAATCAAAGGAAGCTAAAAGAATGACGAAGGAATGCTACCAACCTCGTGAGTTTCTGTAGAAAACTCAAAGTTCGGTCCTTCAACAATTGCATCAACAGGGCATGCCTCTTGGCAAAATCCACAATAGATGCATTTGGTCATGTCGATATCATACCTGCCCAATTTAAACTTTGACTACTTAAGAGAGAGAAAAGAAGAGCGAGAGGGAGAGAGAAGAAGCGCGGGAGGGAGAGAGAATGGGGAAGAAGAAATAGTTGAAGATTTCACCTAGTTGTCCTTCGGCTTCCATCTTCTCTTTCCTCAGCCTCTATTGTAATAGCTTGTGCAGGACATACCTGCAAAACAACCAGGCCTGTGAGACAATTCACTAACAGCTAGCGAGCATATATTCCGAGAAGATATGCAGGAGACACAGAGTTTTTAAGTAAAAAAACAGTGAGGCACATTATCCAAAAACCAAAGCAGTGCAACTCATACACTGTGGAAGCTTCTGGGAAGAACAAAGCATATGGAAGTGCCTAAATCCAAAAATTGCAGGTCCGATAACTGTGAGCCTAGGAACTCCAACTAAGGAATTTGAACTACGGCTGTATGTAATATTGAAGAAGAAAACAGCACAAGAACTTAATTTTGGTAATTTAAATTTAACTTTAGTCTAATCAAAAGTTGGCACCTAACAGCTTCACAAAGTTTGTCAGGCAATGGAATGAATATATGATTTGATAAAAGATAAAAGAACTCTAATGGAAGTTGAAGCCTTACAGCCTCACAAAGTTTGCAGGCAATGCAACGCTCCTCTCCAGTAGGGTATCTTCGGAGAGCATGCTCGCCGCGAAAACGAGGGCTCAGAGGACCTTTCTCAAAAGGATAATTGATCTGAGAGACAACACCAAGACAATTTAGTTTTCAACATCCGAGAGACCAGAACAGTGGGAGAAACCGTGCATAATACAAAAAGAAAAACACTTACAGTAACTTTTTTCTCAAAGAAATATTTGAGAGTCAAACTCATACCGCGAACCATTTCAGTGAGAAACAGAGTGTTTATGCTTCGCTCAAAAACTGCAATTGTTGAAAAGAGCATCAAGTAGGCATGCATGACTCAGTAAAACCACATAGAAAAATTGAGAACACAAATTTCAAAAACAAAAAAAGAATATTACTGGAACTCCAGTCCTTGGAGATCTCTTTTGCCAGCTGCTCAGTCTCTTCATCATCTAGATTTAATAGGTAAGAGTTAGAGGAACCATAAATAACCAACACTAATCACCAATGATAGACAAAAGCATCAAGAAGTGACACAACACAACAAAGGCTATATCAAGTAGATTCTTTATAAAAAAAAGGCAAGAAGTAATACATCCCAGGTTTATACAGGGAGTTTATATAGAGGCCTCCAACCAACCCAATATAAAGCATACAGCATTCTCTGTAAGGGTAAATTCTAACAAAATATAAAACTCAGCCGACCGCCCATTCCTAAGATAATCTGGGCATTTCAGTGTATTAAAGTACACAATTGATATGCCAACTACCATCAGCATGGATACAACCACATGAGATTTCTTCATCAGTAGCCTTGCACCAGTCCTCCTCTCCCAACCCACATCAGCACAAAAAGAAAATTAAATAACAGCAGAAGTATGACAATTGGTGAGGGAATTAAAACCTTTGTTGGTGGAATAGAAATTTGCACTAGAACGAATTGCGTATTGGTGCGATCCCTGCAATGCCTGCCCCGACACCGCCTGAACGTTAATCAAAGACAAAACACAACACTTAATAACAACAAGCTACTAAATTAATATCATAAATAAACAACGCGAAGGATAACAAGTGAAAGCCATGTTAGTGACAGTAATCAAATGCCAAAAACGAGTTAGATTCTAGAATTCGACGCTCAGTTACAAATTGAAACTCAATCTAGATCGACTGATATAACAAATCCAAACAACCAGGCAATTAAAAACAACCTCATATTCCACCAAAGCAAGGAATTTATATAGTAGCGAAATCCACGGAGTAATCCACAAAAAATTTAAATCAGCTCGTAAGAGTCTCCAATGGAAATAAAACCTAATTAAGGAATGAAAATTTGAAAAAGAAAATGGAGAGATAGAGAAGTTAGGGTAACAGAGTTCTCACTAGGTGGCGAGCGCGAAGAGCAGAGAGAGACTTGCGAGCTAAGATCGCAGCCATTGGTGGTGGCGATTACCGTCGAAGATCGAAGGTCTTCTTCGCTGTAGTTTATCGAGTCTACAAACCCAGAAACCAAACCGCCTTGAAATGGCAGGAGGAGAGAGAGAGAGAGAGAGAGAGAGGAATCCGGCTGGCTGTTAATTTTTCATTTCACTTCTTTATGTTGTGGCTAACACACGCACGCTGAGTCGGTTCTTCCCCCATTTCCTTTCTTAATGAAACGGTGCGTCTTTTTTGCCGAGACAAAACGCACCGTTTTTTAGTGGATATAAGCACCGGCTTATTATCACTTAAACGGGACCGTTTCGTGTCGTAAAATCTCGCGACTTGGGTCGAGTGCGCGAGGCTGCGAGTTTTAGGGTTTAAGCGGTCTGCCTGTTCCTCCTCCATCTTACACTACTGCACTTCCCCTTTCGCTTCTCTATCTCACTCAGCTCTCTTTCTCTAAAGCTGGAAATGGCGTCGTTTTGCAGATCAGCCCTATTATCCAGCTCAAGAGCCCTAGCAGCTCGCTCCAGAGCCGTCACCCAACAACCACTGAACGCGAAATCCCTATCTTCTCTTTTCGCTTCATCATCAACCCGCAGTATCCCCCAAGCTTCAAGGTAAAACTTCTTAGTTCACCTCTTTCTCATAAATTTTATCTCTTTTCCAGCTTCCTTTTTCAATTGATTTCCAATCCTAGGGTTCTTTCGGCCTTGGGGAGCGTGGAGTCGCTGATGCCGCTGCACAGCGCCGTCGCGAACGCCCGGCTGAAATCAAGCATCGCCGTCGACACCTCCTGCTGGAGCTGGCTCTCTCAAGGTGACGGTTCATAAAAAAAAAAAAAACTTTATTTGTTTCGAAAATTGATTGTAGATGCGTAAAATGTTAGCCTCGCTTCTGACTTGGTTGTTCCTCTACTGCTTGCTTGCGTGGGATTTAGGACTTGCTACGCCGTTGTGACACAGCCTCTGCTGCATCTATGAAAGGAAAAAAACATATCCGAATTTTCAGTTCTTTTTTTATGAATTTATTGTTTACCTTCTCCTGTTGAGGAAGGAAGTGGTCTAGCGATATGTACTCATTAACTCTTTTAAAAGAGGCCCGTCAAAGAGGAAACTTTTGTTCAATAACAAGTTCATACTCTACTCTTTCAATCGATTGTGGTTAGATTTTCATTGTTGTTATTGGAGTTTCATTACAAGAAATGAAATTTATTCTTGAGCTTTGGCCAGTGGTAGTTTAAGGCTCGAGCTACTGAGAGAACTGTGATCCATCACTTTTAATCTCAAAAGTTTGCGATTGAAGGGACAAGGAAAAAACTTTTGTTGCTTCTTGGTTGTAATGTGTGATCTGAGATCCCTTTTTACCCTAATTCTCCTTGGAATTTCCATATTAGCTCAAGTTCAGTAGTAGACATCAGGGGAGGGTCGCCCAAATAGAATTCTGTAGAATCTGAGTTCAACTGCTTCATTTTGTGTTCTTGATAGGACACTACACATGCTTCTATGCGGTGTAGAAGTAATCCCAAGCGTAGCTTTCCACTAGTGAAAGGCAAAAGCGCCATTGATATGTCACTGCCTCACTGGATGGAAGTAAAGAGTGAGGAAACCATTACTGCTTGTGTTTATCCTTTCTTTGGTTCCTAACATGAATCTTTGTTATTTTCCCTTAAAAATTCGACCAGCTCTCGTGTGCTCTTTTGTGTTTCCCTTTTCTTCATAAAGATATTTTAAGCTTCAAACTTCTCGTAAAGAATTGAACTCTTCTATAGTTCCATGTCCTCCAGCTACTAAATTCTTCCATATTTTCTTTTTTTCATTTCCTAGATTTTGCGGTTCCTCGGTGACAAAGACTTGGGTAGGGCCATTTTGTTTCCATTTCTGCCTATTGTTTGGTGTAAGTTCATCTCCTGGCCAGTCATCTGCTGCTAAGGTCTTCTGAGCTGTAACACAAAAAGTTTTCTAAGATGATGACCTTGTAGGGATTTTCTTAGCCATACTACCATCTCCTGTAAACCTGACATTCAGTTGTCTTGTTCATTAGATTTCACCTTTTTGTGACTTGAGTTGGATTTATCAGAACAAATTATGCTCTGATCTAATGCAGGTTTGCGCCCTTGTTCTTCTACGTGTGAGTCTGCTGCCATGTTATATAGTAACCTCTATGTCCTACAGCCTCTTAAACTTTTCTTTTTGGTCGACTAAAAAGTTTAAATCTGTCATAGGCAAGGATTAATGCTAGTACAGCATGAGAAGGGGTCGATGAACTAATTCTTATTGAGGGTCTTGCTGCTGTTTTTGCATGTGTTTTCTCTCTTCACTTTTGTGTAGTGGAGATATACTTGTGTGTCGGTGCCTCCTCTAAATTGGTTGCAATGGGAGTTAATGCAAAAACTTACAGATTAGATAAAGGACATTTTGATAATTCAGGTTCATCTGGCGTGCAGTGTCGAATCTAGTTCCTTTGAGCAGGAAATGTGCTATACTGCTACGGTAGTATGTAGGGTTTTTGTGTTGATTGATATTATTGCCTGTATAAATAGTCATTCTAATCGATGAATGCTGATGACTCCATCCGCAACATGTCATACTTTAGTCCGAACTTTAGCCGGCTGATTCAGGTGATTGTATATTAAACTTTTATTCGGGGTCATCACTCATTAAGAACTCTGGTATGTATAAATAATAATAGTACAAACAAAATACCGACCATCAAATTCACCCAGGAAATTGGAATTCGGCTACAGAAATTTGGCAATTGGCCAAGATAACTCCTCAGTTAAGCAATGTGAAAAACATGGACCCTTCTTTTCCACCTATACATTCGAATCGGCTACCGCATTCCTGGTACAGGTGGTGAAACTGAAACCAGGGAGTTGACTCCAATATTGAATCTGTCAGGTTGGAGGAGAGCATCAATGGAAATAAATTCATGTGTTAATAATCTTCTATTCGGCAACTTTCAATTTTCCTTTCTAAGAATCAAAAGCTGGACAGTCTAGTTGTTAATACCACCAAGGGGCATCTAGTTTTGTCAGCTCCATCTCGTTGCATCATTCCACGAGGCTATCCTGTTCCTGGCAAAGCACGATTTGAAGCAGAAGAGGAAGAGGAATGGGGATCTTTTTTTTGCAGGTGCGCAAATCCTGTTTATCCATGTGATTTTCACGTGATATCACAAGCTATGATATTTTTTTATTTATTCTCTCAAGACACACTTGAATAAATAAAAAAAAATTTGGTCCAGACACGCGGGATTAGAACTCACCCACCCATGCTCCTGTTCTAATGTAAACCAAGTGTTAACCATAGCTTTGCTTCGGCAATTACAAATCTCATTTGCTGCATAAAACCACACAATAAAGCAGCAGAGGAGGAAGTTTGAGTTTTCAGTTTTGCTTCAGGACAGGAAAGTCGGACTTCGCTAGAAAAACTACGCGTCGTCGTTCAACCACGAGTCTTTTCTCTTTTTCTCTTTTTTGAACCAATTTCAACAGCGAGTCTCGGTCAACAGAACTTCTCGTTTCTTCCGTTGTAATAGAAGTATAATTCGGCGAATCTTCTAAAACAATCCCCCAACACCACACCACATGAACCATAAATGGGTCCTCCACAAATCCAGAAAAGAAAGACAACTTGCAACTTGGGTCCGCCCAAAATTCGGGCCCAATCAAAATTGTAGTCACTACTAGAGCCGTTAATCTCTAGGCTGGCATCTTCTTCTACACGCGTAGAGGGAGAGAGACAGACAAATGGTTTATTTATCATCTTAACCTATCATGTAATCGCGCTTTCATATATGTGTGTATATATATATATTACGTTCACAAATCTTGAAAGAGAAAATAACATGCACATGAGCACATCCTTTTCATCTACATCGACCTTGTGAACCCCGCCTGCACGGTTTCTCTCCCCTGGATAAGATCTGAAAGAATATCGGATACGAACCGGCCCCACTCTCTCCATTATAATATTGAAACCCTGCCTTTCATTAATCTAATCAAGAAAAAAAAAAAAGACTATCTCATAAAGCCACCCAACAATCTTTAACATTTTCAAAGTTTTGCGACTTGGGTTGGTCTTTCGTTTTTTTTTTTTTTCTCTTACAACCCAGTTTTGTTCGTACAATTCCAGGAACTGGGTTGTCCTCTGTTTTTGGTTTTTGATCGAAAAAGTTGTCAAGAATGCCTTTTTGTTAGTTGCATGGGTGGAATTCTGTGTACGTGTAGATAGATAAATCAAAAGCTCCGTTCTGTTCTTTTATTGGAGGAGACAGTTGGCAGGAGACCCAACTCTCGCCAGAGGCCTCAATTTTGATTGCTTTGGATTGTGAAGGCTCAAGAGGAGGAGAGACATAAAAAATGGTCCGGTTTTTAAGATACTCTCGCGGTGAGTTGTTTTTTTTGGTATTAAAAATGTTAAATGACATTTGTCTTCTATGCCAATTGCCAGTGAGGGAGAAGGATTTGTCCTTTTTATCAATTTTATTATATATTTCGGGGTAAAAGGAAAAAAACATGTGAGAGAAGGAGTGACTTTTATTGAAGAGATTTGTCTTTGCCAGAGAGATTGACGTGCATAATTCGTCATCTGTTCTGGGAGTCCGTGGGTATTTATATACTATTCGTCTGTTTTGTTTGTTTGTTCATTGTGTGAGTGGTTTTGTTAATCTTCATATAATGTAGGTTAGTTTCATGTTTTGGTTTCTCTGGTGTATTTGATGTGTGCCTTTGCCGTTGATTGGATTGTTCATTTGCTTATTCAGATTGATGCGTACTTCAAACTTTGTGGTTCGAATTAGGTGCAAATTACTTTGGACAGAGACTGATTTGTTGAGCTTTAGCTATCGAGTATTATGTTGGTTTCTTTATTGTGTCCAGCCTACAGTTTTTTGGATTCTTCTTCAGTTTTTTTCCTCATCCTCTTATCTCCTTATCTGTCGTTTCTGCTAAATTACTGATGCTCTTTCCCTCTTGGCTTTTCCTTTTGTAAACTTACTGCAGTTTCTTTTCGTGCCAAATTCTACAGGGAGTGAAAAGATTTGGTTCTGTTTACAGTTCCTGCAGTCCTGCTGCACTGTGAAAAGTATTTTCTTAATAGGTTTCATTTAATATTCAGTTAGCTTCTCTATCCCCCTACTGTGATAGCTGATGTGTGTTCCTCTGTACAGCATTTGGCACCGGACAAGTATTTGACTCTGTCTTTTGAGTGATAGAGTTTAAGAAAAATTGTCATGTAGATTAATCTACTCTATCTGATTACGTGAAGTTGATATTGAACCCTTTTGGTGTGAGTTCATCTGTCTTTTTGTCTGTCTCTCTTTATCCCTCAAAATTCATTTGTTCAACGCCCCAACTTGAGTCTACTTGTTTGAAATTATTCCATCTTTGTGGTCAGTAGGTTTGGTGGCTCCCTGCTATTTGGCTTTTCTTCTCACCCTACTAGATTCACCTTTTAATTTGATTGCAGGTTATTTGAGCGCATTTGTGTTTCGCTGGCATGGATGTCTTTGAGTTAGCAACTGAGTCAAGGTGGAAGGATTTCATTGAGTAGGAGGAACTATCTCTGCTGGGCCATGGAGAATTCTTACGAATCATATAATGGAAATGGGTCTATTGACAACGGCCATGCAGTTATGAGGCACACCTCTTATCAAACCAACATGAGGGTATCTTTGCATTGGCTTGATTTAAGAGTATTCTATGTTCGAGTTAGTAAATGTGAGATTGATGAGTCAACTCCCGAATACCTTACTGTCAATCATATCCCATTATATCCTGATACGCTTCTTGAAGTCAATGGTATTAGAACTGGTATCAATTCTGATGAGGTGTCAGTCATTCTTAGAAGGGATAGGTTGGACAAGAGATCTGAAGAAGCTATATTTGTTAGCACTGACAGTATAAGGATGACTGGGAGTGTAAAGTTTGAGGTTTTTGATAAGGATGTCCTCTTGCTATCTGGGGTTCTAGAATTATGTCATCAAAATGGTTTTATCACTGAATCAAGAAACCATGTGCAGAGATGGAACATGAATTGTGAAACAGATATGACTGCGGGCACTGGCTTCCTGAAGGCAAAGCATCCCAAGGGTCCTGACTCAGCTTCACCCACAGTTGAGGTTTATGTTGCTGGATCTTTCTCTGGCACTCCAATTATCATGACTAAAACTTTGCAGTTGAGTCTTCGTAAAAAGCAGGTGAGGAAGGGGACACTGGATTCTATACCAGAAAACGAGGCGACTGAAAGCCAGGAGAACATTCCTTCCGAGCACCCTTTACAGGTTTGATAATTTATCTTACAAGTCATACTTTTTACATTTAATGAATACTACAGTGCCATCATTTTTTGTTTGTTGTTCAACAATTTAGATGTGCAATCCCAATTTGAAAAAGCTACATACAAGCATATCTTTTGCATTCATCTTCTTTAGGGTTGTTCATTATGTGCATGTAAATATCATCGCCGTGCAAGTTGTATAAATTCCTTCACACAGAACGTTAATGGCTTTTGATTCATTTCTATGTGTTGAACAGAGTTTGCGTATGGTATGTACCATGTCTTGTATTTCTTAGCCTCGCTAAGCTTCACCTTTGTGGATGAATAATACAAGTGATATGCTAGAACTTTTAGGAATCACATAATGATTGCATGGGATTGGTACACTTTTTTAGTATCAAATCCTTTATCTATCCTGAGTGATAGGTGAATTGAGATAAACTACCCCGTGTGTATTACTCCATTTTGTGCTGCCAATTTGGATCCATTTCTTACAAAATCTTCTTGTCTTAGCTTTTAACTGAGGCACCCTTATTAATTTAGCCATAATTTAGGGCCTATGTTTTCCTTTGGTAATCTCAGCACCTCGTGTATAGGCATTAAGGCTAAAAGCCAACTATGAGGAGCTTTTTCATAGCTTGCATTTCAACAGTTAGTTGACGAGTCATTGCTGCAGTCTTCTATTGTGTTACGACTATAGGTGTGCCGGGGGGAGGGATAGATAGATTGAAATTTCTATAGCAACTTAACTATGTTAGGGCTGCAATTTTTCTCTGTATCAGTCTAGGTGTGTGTCATGTGAACAAATAAAGATTCTATCAATTTTAGTTTGTTACTCAATGAGCGATCACTGGATTGAACATCAAATAAACCTGCTCTACTATCGTTCCATGTCATATCTGAGATTTGAGCCTCCTAATCTCAGCTTTTATTTGCCCTTCTAACTTTGCAGTTATCGGAATACCCTAATCACAAGCCAGAAACTGAAGGCTACAACCACCTCTATTCCGGGATGGAATATTTAGAGGGTGAAGATGGGGAACTCTCTTGGTTCAACGCTGGTGTTAGGGTTGGTGTTGGCATTGGACTAAGCGTCTGTCTTGGAATTGGGATAGGTGTAGGCTTGTTGGTTAAAACCTACCAAGGCACCACCCGCAACTTCAGAAGGCGTCTGCTTTAACTCGTTGATCTGCTAATTCACTAATGTGGATTATACTGTCTATTCTCCTCCTCAGAATCCAAAAGCATCTAACTCTAAGTGTTTCTGACCTATTATGAATTTGAATAAAAGTCGTTGCAGCAATGGAGTGATGCGCTGTTTCCAGCTTTTGTTGTCGAAGAGGCCAACTTTTTATCAGGAATAAAGTATCATAACACGTATACTTTTCACTCTTGGAAATTCAGCAACGAGATGTACAATTTCCAGCTTTGTTGCCGAAGCGACTATGTGTCTGGAATAAGAAAATTATTGTATCAGTTTACTTCACTCTTGGAACTCAACTGAATACTCTGCAACAACGTTTGATGCAGTGCTCCATTATGTTCCCTGCAGATTGGTTCGCTTTGAAAAGCTCAGCTTTGGGCCCATCTCGTCAAGTAGCTAGCTGCAGTCACCATACGACAATCCATCTGTGTGAAGTTATTTGACTTCTTTTTTTCTTTGTTTTTCTTCTTTATGTGAGATTGTTGATAGTAATGAAATTTTGGTAATGCAAAAGTTGGATCATTTTTGACCTGTAATAACTCAAGTTATTTTTTTATAGTAGAGATGCTGGTATCCTTGCCTCTTAAAAGTAATTTACGATCCTCTATGGTTTATAACTATCATGTGGCTTTATACAACCTCTCAAATCCTACTATCCTGAATTCCTGATCCTAGGATTGCAAGGTCAACTATGAACGGGAAAATGTTCAGTGGGCAATCAACTTGAGCCCTTTGCCTTTCCACTTTTCTCTCGATCAGTGCTGTAAGCCTGTAATGGCTTATGTTCAACGGTCTAAAAAAAGCCGGAGATTATTGCCAAATTGGGAGACAACTAACATATTTCTTTCGGACTACTGCTTTCTTAGCTAAAAAAATGTCATTGCTGTATGGGCTGTGACAAAGACTCGGAGTAAAACTAGCAGTCGTTTTCTTGTTTTCGGGTTAGCACAATTTGGAATATAATGGAAAAAACGGAATCAGTTGTCGAACCGGCAGAAGCAATTAGTATTCCGCTGAACAAATAGCTAACTCAGACATAACTGGATATTTGAACGAAAATGTACCCTTTGTTACGTTTTCAATGACTGAGAACAGGAGCACATAACCATATGCATTTCCATATTCATCAGAACTTGCCTTGTATTTTCAGCGAAATTTCCCCATTTCTGGCAGGATCACACGCAAAACTACAAAAAGTACTACCATCTTTGTAGCCAAAAACCAGAAACCAGAGTTTAGTGCTAAAAAGCAAAATAGAGGAACATGGGACCACGTCACATAGACTGGGATGATCTACGTTTTCCATATCTACAGGGAAGGTGGACAGCTATAAACATCAGCCTAGTATGCACAATATCCAACCACAAAAGTTAGGGGGGGAAAGACCTCCATAAAGACGCATAATGAAGGCTGTAATTCATCCATCAGCACAATGGATCACACAGCTTGCTAATGGAGGCTATCACCTTGAGGAGGCCGAGCAGCGCGGCGGAACCAAGTGTTAAACGCAGTGACCAAGTGGGGGCAATCTTCAACATTTCGAGTTGAGAAACTGAGGCACTGCTGCAACAACTCTTGGGCATCTGACATGGGCAATGTGGAGATAATTCTTAAGAATGTCTCCTCCAGCTCCAAGTACAGTGATTTCTGACTGGGCAACATGGGAGATACAGTGTCCTTGCACACGATCAGAACAGGAAGCCATTCCTTTACAAGCTTCATCCTCACCTACAAGCAAGCACAGACAACAGTGAGCTACTCGTTATGGATGTAAAATGTTACACGAGACGTTCATTAAAAACAGAAGATGTGCCATCTTGAAGGCCAGCATGCCCGTTCAGCATCTGAATATTGAATTAATCATTTGGGTTTTTGACTGTGGGATCTGAGCAGAAGGAAAAGATTTGAAGGACATACGACACCGTAGTAAACAAATGGTCTAGTTTCACAAGGAGCCTCAGAGTCACCTAGTTTTATTCTAACTGTATTTTAGACAACAAAAGGAAAAAAATGCTATCTGCAGGCTTCACCTAAGATAATATTCCTCAGGTTAATAACATTTTGTTGTCCTGCTCTCAGTATGAGATGCTATTTCTTTGACTCCATGGGGATGAGAATCTCAATTACTACACTCTACGAAAGTTCCTGAAAACGCTATTCCAAAAAACCTATTCAGTCTTATTTCTGGAGAACACTGGCTCCAACTTCTGAACACCTAGAAGGCTAGAACTTGCAGATGTTCACTTCAACATATGTGACTCGATATATACTAAATTGAGAGTGAGAGTGACTAAAAAATGGAAAGAACCCAAGACGGGTTGCTATCTGTTTTGACCAACGACGCCACTGTTATTAAAGCTACAAATTTCACATATCATACGAGGAGAGGCAATTGCTTAATCACTAATACTTGGAAGATAGCATTAGTTACAAATAACAGCAGTTATTTAAAGTCCATGTCAAAAATCCAAAATCAGAAACCAATGGTCCATGAAATGAGGAAAATTCAACTAGAATTTAGCCATAGATTCCAAGTGCATTCTAGCAAAAGTTACAACACATTTCCGCAACAGGTATAAACAAGACAATACATGCCTAAGACAGATAACCAAAGCAGAAATACACATATAAACAACAGCCAGCAGACAAAGATGCAATCCCATTACCTGTCTAGCGGCCAACATGCTCCCGGAAGCAACTGCATTGGCGAGCTTGCAAGTACATCGCAGCACAACAGCAGGGAGCCCCGGGACAATATTCCTCCAGGCATCATCCCTAAACGCCCGCTGCAAATCAGCCGTAAAAGCAGACTGCTCGCTCCACTCCTTCACCGCCCTATCCGCCACCTTCAGCTCAATCATCCTCTCCACCAACCACAGCAAGTGCCTCCCATTCGTCATGGCAGTGTGCAGATTCAACCTCTGTATCGCTTCCGTCTCGTTATCTCCTCGAAAATCCGGGCTCGAGTACTCCTCCAAGCTCTCCTTCACCGCATTCAAGCTCTTCTCGAACGCCCTCTCCAGCACCCTCCTCGCCGCCTCTTTCGAGGAGAATTCCCTCAAAAGCTTCGCCACAAACGCCTTCACGAACGCCATGTTCGGGTAGCAGTGGATAGCCGATAGAATCAGCCCGTGAAGCATTTCCTCGCAAGAGTCGTTCTTCAGGGGCAAAATCCTAGCCAAAAGCTCCTCCGATTCCTCGGCTCCCAAGAAAGGGACCAAATTGAGGACGCGCTTCTCTTCCTCTTCGCTCCACGGCACTGCTTCCAGGAATGTCACGCAACTCTTCACGCAATCCTCGTACAGTAATTCCAGCGCCACAGGTAAGATATCGAGCGCCACGGAAGGCGAGGTAATCACCGCCGCGAAATCCTCCGTGTAAAGCAGGCGCAGAACCGTCAGGTGCGTGTCGATTGAGCCGTGGGAGGGGGAGACGGCTAATTTGAGGGGGATCATGCTCGGTTTGCTCGCCGGATTCTCGTCGGCGGCGGCCTTGTTCTGCCAGCGGTCGGAGAGGAGGGCGGAGAAGTATTTGGCGCGGCGGAGGATGTGGGAGTGGAGGTAGATCTGGACGTCAGAGTGGTCATCAGCGGATGACGAAACGGAGTCGGCGGTGTCGGCGAAGGGGGTGGTGAAGGCATCGAGGAAGAGGCGGAGGACGACGTCGGCGGTAGAGGGGTCGTTGAAAGAGGTGGCGGGAGACGAGGAAGAGGAGGAAGGGGCGGGAGGGGTGGGGAAGAGGAGGGGGTTGGAGGCGGAGCGGCGTAGTGTCTGGGAGGTTTCGGAGAGGGTATTGTCGGGGTTGGAGTCGATGTGGGCGGCGGTGGAGGAGAAGCGAGAGTTGGTGGACGAAGGGTGACGGTGGTGGGCCGCCATACGCTGCCGTTTCTTCGGGTTTGTTGGCATCATTAGGGCGGTGTGGGTTTTCAGATTTTGTGCAAAGGGGAAGGGTGATCAATTCTTGTTGGTTTTTGCGTTTCGGTTGGGGAGAGAGTGGAGACTGGAGAGTGCTGGTGGTTTGTTTACTAGCCAAATTATATAGTAGTTGGTAAAAAAAATAAAAAAATCCAGATGGTAAAAAAATAAAAACGGGACAAGTGTCTGCGTGTGCGTGGAGAAGTGTGCTCTGTTTCATTTGTTTCGCGAGTGAGAAGGTGCGTGGTGTGCGTCTCCTGTCTGTTTGTGGGGGCTGTACCCTGCGCGGGGAGGTGAAGTTAGTCGCGGAATAGATATTTAAGAAAGTATATCACCAATTTATCATTAACATTTTTTCTTGGTTAAATGTACTTTTGGAGGTTAGAGTTCTTAAGTTTGTAATGATGGTATACCGTATAGTACCATATCTAAAAAACTTTTATCTCAATTATGTATACCGAGTTATACAAATTGTCCTAATCATATGCATAGTGTTGTGAGCCACATAATTGGGACAATGTGTATAATTCTGGATACAAAATGGGGATATTTTGTAAAACTCCGGACGGGAAATACTTTTAATCCATTTTTACTTCTTATTTAAACTTTATTAATATATTATTTTCCTAGTGCATTGTTTTCATTTTTTTCAATATTAATCAATATCATGTCACTGAAGATTTGATATTTAATCATTTTTTGGTTGATAAAGATTTTGGGACTGAACTGTTTTCTATTGTACAAATGCTGCTAATGGAGGTCCATGCCATACTTGTAGACTCTGGGCGAT
Source organism: Turnera subulata (assembly GCA_028386065.3). Taxonomy (NCBI): domain Eukaryota; kingdom Viridiplantae; phylum Streptophyta; class Magnoliopsida; order Malpighiales; family Passifloraceae; genus Turnera; species Turnera subulata. Next base: position 3,461 of record JAKUCV010000051.1, on the reverse strand, counting down.
GAAATCTTTATAATTAATTGGATGTTCCATCCATAAAATAGTAATCCACCACGAAACTGTTTGCATCATGTGTTTTTTTTCGTCTTTTTAAACTATGATAAAATATAACTCTTCCCTTACTTATCAAAGACAATGCAATGCATTTTCAGTATCAAAGGTCAAGCTCTGAATTTTAATCGTGATGTAAAAGTAAAAGAAGAAAGATAAAATATTTTGAAAATAATCACCCATTTTTTTAATTTAATCAATAATAATCATTATTATTGAAAATACATTCTTCATGTTATTTAAATTATTTCCATGTCCTATTCAAAAAAAATTTGTATGTCTTGACTAATTGTATTTTTATATAAATTATATATTCATATTGAAGGCTGGAATCATCATGGTTTTTTAAAAGAACAAATCAACTATTTCATATCTTTTTTTTGTACTACTTAATGGGCCCCACGCCCTGCTACCACCTAAACTATTCCTAAATTCTAACAACACAAATAGTAAACGCCCCGACTCGAACCGGGGTGGCTTCCACGGAGGGAAGACTTAGATGCCAACGCAACCAAAGATTGCTGGCCAACTATTTCATATCTGATTTTGGAGATCCCAAAACATCCAAGCCTCGAACTTGTAGATGACATATAAAGAGTCAAATTTAGTAATTTACTATATGAGCACATAAAAGTATAATAGGAAAGATATTTAATTGAATATCTCATGCCATGAACTGGATGGATTCGGGATAAGGACGTGGGTGCAAATATCACTTCCATAATATATTTTCCAACATGCAAGATTATACAACTTGTTCAAATTTATAAACATCTACATCGTTCGAATTCGATGTGTCAACATTTGTTTGATGGCTTAGTTGCTTAGTGTTGCAGGTTGGCGATTGTATGGATCTCTATTTCTTTTAAAACATGTTATTATGACTTGAATATGTCTTGTATATATAAATGATGTAGCCTGTGGTACTACATAGTACATACTCACATTCATCAACCCCCTCCATTCTAGTTTGTTTTTTCGGGATGCTCTTCAAAAGTCTCAACCCATACGGCATTTAGGCTTTAACTGCTTTATGCTATTAAGTTGGTTTAGTTTTCTTATGTGATGTACGTTTCTATTGTCTTCATTACCAAACAATGGCTCTGAGAAACCGAAGGTAGTGTTCAACTATTAATGCTCCCTACGGGATTACTACTCTCTTAATTCTTTGTGAAGTCTCAATATAGAATATAAGTAAGTTGCACCGACACAAAATGATGCTACAATGTTTATGGTGTTATAAATAAATTATGGTGAATGTCATTGTTACCATCCAGTAAAATTCATTTTTACCATACCCGAATTTATCCCCGATAAATACTTTACCAATACACCAAACTTCTACTTGAAATTATCTCTTTGGCTAATTATCCTCCATAATTCCATTTGTCATAATCCTAATATCATCTTCCTTTACCTAACATCTCTTTGATTTTATCCTTTTAAATTAATCATACTTATTTGTTTTTATCCTCCCACTTCTAACTATAAATACCCCTTCATTCCTTTACTTTCATATACTTATATCCTACCATAAGTGAAACGCCCCGACCCGTATTTATCGTACACAATAAATACGTGTCGGAACTGTGACGACCCAATCAAAACAAGCCCAGCATACAGTGTATACAACAGGAACACGGGCTCAACAGCCCAAAAATAATAACGTCAATGGCCCAACAATAACAAAATAATGCACAGCGGAAGACTTAATAACTCACAAAACACTGTATGCGACACTGATGCAAACTATGGATCCGAGCCCTGTCCAAAGGATAACACCGCAGCCTGTCTGGAATGCACCAAACCTGTACCACAAATAACTCATCTTACAGGATGAAAGCCCGCAGGTGAGGGGTGAGTCCGAAGTGCTCACCGACGAAGGAAAGACAATCAATATGCACACTATAAATACTCAAGGTCAAAACAGGTAAAAACAAAAAACAAGACCCAAAATCGGTCCAAGACCAAAAAGACTCAAATAAAACCAATTTCCAATTTTATCTTTCCGGGCCCCGTCACGGATAAGCTAGAGGTCAGACCTGGTTATCAACATATTCCGGGTGCCAGACCAAATCCAGAGAACCCAGGGATCGACATCCCAAAAATACGAACCCAGGGATAGACATCCCAAAAATAACTACGGGATAGACATCCCAAGCATAGACATGCTTATCACAAGTAACCCAGGTCACGGCCACCACGAAACAGTCTTAAGCCATCGAGTCGTACCACTACTTATCACGTGACAATTATATTATGATCATCAAAATCAAACTCACAGGGATCGACATCCCTAACCAAAATACCAGAATTGACATCCCTATCCAAAATCAAGGATCGACATCCTTATTACAATTTATTATTTAATCCATTATACTTATTCCAAAAGACACAACAATAGACATCCAAAAACAACCAAGACACCGGGATAAACATCCCGACATCAATCACAACAAATGCAACAAACAACAGTCCAACAACCATCAAACACAACAACCGAGTAATATAGGCACATATAGAAGGGAATCCATCCTCACCTTGGCCGATACTCAACTCCGGAAACAATGACCGGTCCGACGCCGGCTCCTCGGGAAACTGCCCGATATCCGAACCTATACAACAAAACAATATATACACATAAATGCACATAATCGGTATACTATGATGCCAATACTGCGAAATAAACTCATCCCGGTTCATATTCTTTATTTTCATCTTTTACCGAAAATATATCGTATGCATATAAGGTTACAAAAATATATTTCCAAAACTATTAAATCAAAACATTTTTATTAAATAATATATTTTTTTCCAAAATAATAATTACCATAATTTTTCCAGAAAAATAATATCCTATTTATAATTTTCAGAAAATATTTATATAGTATTTATCTTTTTCTCAATATATATATAATAGTATTTTCCAACACAAGATATAATTATTTTTAATTTTCAAAGTACATATATATATATAATTTCCACAACCATAATTTTCTAGAAGAAATAATACATATATTAAATTTCCAGAATTTATTTTCATGTTATTTATATATTTTTCCAAATAATATTAGTTTTTCTTCAAAACATAATTTAATTATTTATCAAAGTATATATATTTATATTTTCCACAAAACACCAGAATTAAATTGACCATAATTTTCTCAAAATAAGTATATATTTTTTTCTCAAAATTAATTACCAGAATATAAATAAACTGAAGCGCCCCGACCCGTATTTACCGTACAGGGTAAACACGTGCCGGAACTGTTCTACTACTGAAGCAGACAGTTCATACAACGTGATATACAATACAAGTAACCCTCAAATACAACATTCGTCACCCGATCCCGGGGACCTTATTCAAGCCAATACACTCTGAATTAATCCACAACAGATATAATACAACAACA